>JXCR01141191.1:235075-264436 GCA_002079205.1 Phalaenopsis hybrid cultivar
TAGTAAATTTTCCTCTAATACATGTGATATTTGAGAATAGTTCACTCCAATTTGATCAATTTTTTTTGATATAGCAGCAATTTGAGATGCTAAAATAGACATTGCATCAAATTCATGAATGCTAGCTACTCTCTTAGGATTTACCCATTCAGAGGGTCATTAAAAATTATTAGTAGCCATTTCTTCTATTAAAGAGTATGCTTCATCAAAAGGTTTTTACATTAAAGATCCGTCAGCAGCAGCATCTACGATAGATATAAGTGATCCTAATAATCCATTGTAAAAAGTTTGAATTATTAACTAATCTGATAAAGCATGGTGTGGACGTTTTTTAAAGAGATCCTTAAATCTTTCCCATGCTTCATATTTCAATTCCCCTTCAAACTGATAAAAAGATATAATATTGTTTCTAAGCTTAGCAATTTTTTAAGGTGAAAAACATTTAACCAAGAATTCTTGTGATAGTTCTCCCCTAGTTTTGATAGATCCAATTGCTAATGAGTTTAACCAAGCTTTGACTTTATCCCTTAATGATAAATGAAAAAATCTAAGCCTAACAACATCACTAGACACTCCGTCTTATTTAAAAGTAGCATAAATCTCAAGAAAACTAGCATAATGTAAGTTAGGATATTCAATAGGTGTTCCTCCAAATTGATTATTTTGTATCATTTGGATAATAGCAGGTTTAAGCTCAAATGAATTAGCGCAACATCAGAATTTTTAATAATTAAGTGAAGTTCATTTATTGTTGGATTAGCATATATTTTAAAAGGTCTTTATCGATTTTAATTTATTTGATTATCTAAATTATTTTCCATTTTGTTCAAAATTTTAATTTCATTTTATTGTTTTCAAAATTTTCAAATAGTAAATTCTAATTTTAAATCGTAAGGTACTAAACCATCAGATTCAATATTTAGCATAAACAAAAATAATAAGCAAAGAAAAATTTCTTAAAAATACTCTTAAATATATGGTTATATATTTTTGGATTTTATAGTTTTTTTGATATTTTGTATTTTGTAAAGTTTTATCTCTAAATTTTCTAATATACCAAATCTATTTAAATTACCGTTAACATCCCAAACAAGGACGCCAAAAACTTGATCCTGAGAAAATATAGTTATGTAAATTTATAAAGTTGACTCCGCTTTGCAACGGTGCTAAAAACTTGATGTGGTATTTTATGAATAATAGCGTTAAGCACTTAAGTTGGGATTCTACGCAAGTGTATGTATTGTTATCAAGTAATATAAGACTTTCTTCTTAATTCCCAAATATCGATCCCACGGGGAAGGTTTTAATTTTAAATGATAAATTACCTAGGAAATTTACAGAAATCAAATGAAATTAGTACCACTAATTTTGAAAGTTTAAGATAATATCAAAACTAATTTACTACTAGCAGAATTTAAAATCAGGTTTTGAAATCAATAATTACTAAACTATGTTTATGTGATGAAGTTTTCTAATGTAAAAAAGCATCTTTCCCACTACAATGAGTTTTTGGTGAAATGTGATGAGATAAATGGTTTAAATATGTATTGTTCCAAATAGAGCAATTTTAATTCTCTGCCCTGTTTCAATGTTATAAAAAATTATTGGCTAATCTTAGGTTTAGTCCCTAAATCTATGGCTAGGCTAGGACGATACTGGCTCCCACTTTAGAGCTCCCACTTCTCTTCCCCTGAAGGCTAACTCTCGATTTAGTTTTTAAACACTAAGATCAAATTGGGGATTTTTAGTCTGTCACCCTAGAAATCTCCAGTTCTCCCAATAAAGTATATTTCCCTATTTATTTTGACTTAATCCCATGAACAAAATACTCCTTCACGGACTTAATTGTGATTCTAACTCTGTTGTAGAACTCATACTCCATTTCCTGGATCATATGTATCATAACATATTTTAACAATTCAATTGGCCAAATTAAAAAGTAAATGAAGAGCGGAGTTGAAAAACCATCATAATTTATTTTAAATTTTAACATTTGCACGTCCACATTATCTCTTCATTTCACCATATCTCAGAGTAGGGAGAAAGATAAAGAAATCTACTCACACTTAATTAGAAAGTTACTATAAAAAATAAATTTCATATATAAAAGAAAGTTAATACAACAATAATAAACAAACAACACTTATCTGAAACTCTTTCTCAAAGCAAATCTTTGTAGCCTCTCTTAGGAAATGTAGAAAGAAGAAATCTCTTACTCCTCTTCCTCTCCAACACTTTTTAGAGAAGAATTCACACTTAAATTCACTACAAAAACTCAAATCTATAAAAAAAATAACTAACTAATGGTAAATAATTTAGGTGTGTGAAGAGGAAAATTGAAAATGAGTGAAAAAAGTTGAAATGATGTGAGGGGGGGGGTTTGATCAAATTTTGGCGCCAAATAAAGCCTAGGCCGGTTCTCCAATAGGTGCATCCAACAAATCTTCAAAAATCATCCAAATTCATCAAATATTCTAGAAACTGGGCTTCTGCCGACACTGATACAATCGTCGCCCATTCTGGTGCCGTCAGCGCCACAGGCCCGTAATTAAATCCTAATTTTCTGTCAAATGGCGCCGTCGACGCTGAACAAATTTTGAACTTCTCCATTTTGCTCCAAATTTTCTCCTTTTTGCTTCATTTTTTCGCCAAGTCCTCAAAATCAGTAACCTGCATTAAAATATAAAAAATAACTTCTATTAAAGTGCAATATCACCAAAAATGAGTATAAAATATGGGTCTTAAAATGTATATATTTTTGGTGTATTAGCTTACAACCAATAAAATGATGTTAAGAGGATTTAACCAGAAGGGAGAAAGAGCCCTTGTATCAATTACACTGTTAGTGAATGTTGGAGAACTGTAACAACCTCAAAATTCCACATCATCGATGCAAAAACTTCTTTCAATGCTTTACTTGGATGGCAATGGATTCACAATCATAATATGTTTTTGTCGTCTCTACACCAATGCATCAAGTATTTCAGAGAAGGACAAGAACATTGCATCAAGGGAGATTTACAGACATTTTCTATTCATGAAGTGAGCATCCATGAAGACGCTACCTACTATGCACCTCCAAAAGGGAAATGTCTTTTCACATGAAATTACGAAAAATGAAGTACAAGATTCGGAAGAATCACAAAGAAGAGGCCATTCAACTCCGCTTCAACGATCTACCACCATTTCTTCATGACAAGCTGGTAGAGGTTCTTTTAACCCATACAATCGAGGTCAAGGCTGAGGACGTAGACGAGGAAGAACCAACATAATTGTTGAATGGACAAGGTTGACCATTAACATCAACATGGAAGGAAGTTCCGATGAAGAAAGTTTCAAGGAATAAATGATGATGATAAAATGGAAGAAACCTTTGTATGAAATTTTTTTGGAAGATGTGGAGAAAGATGAATATAAGTTGATGTATGATCGGATAAACCACTATGTGAATGTCATGACCCTTACTCCAATCTACCCTTAAAAGGTTGAGAGTTTAGAGGTCAAAAAAGTTTGTAGTGTTGGTTTGAAGTTGATCAAGTTTTACCGTGCTTCCCCTTCTACTTGTTTTGAAAATCATGTAAATTTAAAGGAGGATTCTAATGAATTAATTGAATTACCTTTTGGTTACTTTTCTCCTTATGTACAAAAAATAATTCAACAGGGATATTTGTCAAAACAAATGCTAAAAGATAAACTACAACCTTTTGAGAAATTGTGGAATTTTAAAAGTTTAAATCCTAACTTGAAAGAAGGTCTTAGATTTGGTACTCTAAGAACAGTCTATGACTCAAAATTTTTCATAGTTTTTACTAGCAAACTGGAAGAGGATTGCTTTGATATAGAGGATAAATCTGAAGATCAGTTGATAAATGATGCCCCACCAGAATTTGATGAAGAGATTAAGTCAACTATTAATGAATTGAATAAGGTCAACCTCGGGACTAAGAAGTAGCCTCAACTTAGCTTCAAAAGTTCCTTACTCAATGAGGAGGAATCCACAAAATTGATAGAATTATTGTCAAACTTTAAAGATTGATTCTCATGGAGTTATGATGAAATGTCATGGTTGTCAGTGGAAATTGTAGCACATAAACTTGGGGTAGACAAAGATATGTCCCCAGTAAAACAAGCTCCCAAAAGAATGCACCTCTAGATAGAGTAACAAGTCATTGCAGAGGTAAAAAAATTAATAGAAGCTAACTTTATAAGAGAAGAGAAATAACTCACATGATTAGCCAATAATGTACAAGTTAAGAAAAAAATTAGATAAATACGTGTATGTGTCGACTTCAGGGATTTAAACAAAGCATGTACAAAAGATGAGTGTCCATTATTGATTCCATAATTCATGTTGGACATCACATGACACATGAGATTTTCTTTTCCATGGACAGATTATCAGGATAATACCAAATCAAGATGGCTCCAAAAGATGCAACACTTGCAGCCTTCAAGAGACCGATTGAGATCTTTTGCTATACAGTGATGCCATTCAAGTTGAAGAATGCTGGAGCAACTAATCAACGAGCTATGAAAAAAATCTTTGATGACTTCACTCACAACCAAATGGAATTATACGTGGATGATTTGGTCATTAAGAGCAAACAAAAAATAGACCATTAGTATGATTTGAGGATCATGTTAGAATGATTACAACAATATAATCTCAAGATGAATCCCTTAAAGTGCACATTCGACGTCACCTCTGGGAAATTTCTAGGATTCATTGTTTATCATTGGGGAATCAAGATCAACCCGGATAAGATTAAAGCTATCTTAGAAATGCCTCCTCCCAAAACCTTGAAACAACTATGCTCCTTCCAAAGAAAGTTAGCATAACTGAGATGCTTTATTTCTAATCTCTCAGGTAGATGTCATCCCTTCTTGACATTAATTAAAAAGGATGTCAAATTCATTTGGGAAGAGAAAAGCCAACAGACCTTTGAGGATGTTAAGTGATACTTAATGACTCCTCCTATTTTGGAAACCCCTATCCCAAGAAAATCATTGATACTTTATACTGCGGCTTTAGACGACTCTCTCAGAGCCCTATTAGCTCAGGTCAATGATGAGGGTAAAGAAAATGCGCTCTACTACTTGAGTCACAGTCTAATACTGACGAAGGTAAAGTATCTGCCTAATGAGAAGCATTATCTAGCTTTAATTTTTGCTGCCCAAAGGCTTAGCCATTACATGCTTTCTAATAAATTACCCTAATTTTGAAAGTTAATCCATTACAATATTTGATGACCCGACCAACACTTTCAGAACATTTAGCATGATGGTCGATGATTTTATTACAATTTGATATAAATTTTGTTCCCCTTCGTGCTATCAAGGGATAGATTCTAGTAGATTTTCTTGCAGTTCACCCACTTCCAACTAGGTCCCTAGTCAACGATGAGCTACCAAATGAACAAGTATTACAAATGGAATTCTTCAGTGCACAACACTATGAGATGTTCTTCGTGGAGCTTCGTCAGCCAGAAAAGTAGAAGAATCGGGAAGAGTTATACCAGGAAAGGCATGAATTGGGCTAATTTTCATCACACCAGATGAGGGTATGCTGAGATTCTCCCATCAACTGACAGAGTCGTGCACCAACAATTGATAATCTCTAGGTTGGAATCGTTAATCTCAATAGATGTAATTGATATTGCCATCTATGGTGACTCAAAACTCATCATTCAACAAGTGCTGATCAATGTAAGATTTTGAAGCCAAGGTTAGCAAAATATCATCAGCACGCAATGAAGCTACTTGAACAAATTTTGAATGTGACCCTATATTAGATCCCTCAAGGAGATAACAACCATGCCAATACTCTTGCAAACTTTCTAAGGAGCTGACATGTACACTTGAGGTATCCATCAACATTACAATTTAAGGATGTGAGTTTTTTCTTGGATAAACCTCGACAACTTACATAAACTTAAAAGATAAGAAGAAATAGTGATTGCAGTTGCTGACATCAATGAAGATTGGTGCAAGTCCTTAATAGATTATTTATAAACCAAAAAGCTACTAGAGGACAAGTCCAAGATATATCACTTCACGAGAAGAGCCATATCATGTGCTCTTATGGGTGGTGTTCTCTACAAAAGATCATTCGATCAGATGTTGTTGCGATGCCTGAGAAGAGTAGAAGCATAGAATATTTTCAAAAAATTCAATGCCAAATTGTGTGGTACTCACCAGTCAGGGCTAAAAATAAAAATGAAGATCAAAAGACTTGGATACTATTGGCTAGCAATGACATTCGATTGCATGGATGCAGATAGAAGGTGTCACCTTTGTCAAGTGCATGGGGTGGTCTTACACCAACCTCCGAATGTGCTACATCCCACCATTGCCTCATGGCCACTCAAGTGTTGGCGCATGGATAAAGTATTTTTGATAGAGTCTCCATCCTCTAATGGACATAGATTTATTCTCACCGCAACGAATTACTTCTCCAAGTGGGCTGAGGCAGTGTCAATATGAGAGGTTACAACACAGCATGTTTTACAAATTTTGAAAGGTCAAGTCGTCTACCATTTTGGTGTACCGTGCAGAGTGATTTCTGACAATGAGACAACCTTCAAGAGAAAAAATATCAAAAACTCAAAGTATAGGGGATAGACTGTAGGGTACTCTACTTGGTCGGGGCCTTAAACAAGACACTCATGAAAATATCAAAGAAAATATTGGATGAAAATAAAAGAGATTAACATAATAAACTTATAGAAGCTTTGTGGACCTACCGGATAGTTTTTCAGAACTCGCACTCAATGTACACCATACACACTTGTGTACAAGTACGAAGTTGTTCTACCGTTAGAAGTACATACACCATCTCTCATAATCATCATTGTCAACCAAATCACAACTGAAGAAAGTACGAAACTCAGACATGAAGAATTAGAAAGTCTGGAGGGAAAACAATAAGAAGCACAACAACATTTTGAACTTTACCAAGCGAGGATGGTGCCGACTCATGCAAATTAATTCACTCGAGTGCATTCAAAGTTGGACACCTCATTCTCGTTCTCAAAAGACCTATTCTTGTACACCAAAGTATATGTGGAAAATTTGAACCAACATGAGAGGGACCATTTGTCATAGAGAAATTTTACTCAGGAGGAGCTTACCAGCTGGTAGATTTTCGAGGCGAAAGACCCATGTTACCAGTCAATGGCCGCTACTTGAATAAATACTACCTTACGTAATGCTACTTGAAATCATACTTTTGAAATATTAATTTTTCTGGGGTTTATTTGGTCAAGTATCTGTGACTGGGTCCAAACTTTAGTAATAAAATTAACGTTAATAAAAGAAAAATTTTAGAATTTGTTCATTTTAATTTTATCCTTTTGTCTTTAATTTTGAGTTTCCTGCGCAGCAGATACTACTAGTAGTACGAGATTAACCTTACAAGGGTTGCCAGATGTGCAATGTTGAGGTTCTCATACAAGCGTCTAGAGGAGCCACATTCATGAAATGCCCAACATGCAATGTTCTTCACTTAGACAATTACAATTCTTTTGAGGAGTTCATAGCTGCCGACACAGNTGAGATTAACCTTACAAGGGTTGCCAGATGTGCAATGTTGAGGTTCCCATACAAGCGTCCAGAGGAGCCACATTCATGGAATGCCCAACATGCAATGTTCTTCACTTAGACAATTACAATTCTTTTGAGGAGTTCATAGCTGCCGACACAGGACATTAGGAGAAAGTTTACCCAAACAATGAGTCATATATTCCATTACCTACGGAGCAAAGTTAGACATGGTATCCTACAGATGTGGAGATGAGGGAGCCACCTCAACGATCTTAAAGGATCCTCATGGCAGAATTGGACAAGATGAACAAAGTTAAAATCTGAGAATTTGAATTCTACAAGGAAATATAAGGAAAATTTGTCAACATTCTAGAAGGCCTAGAGTTGTACATAGGAGTCTTATATGAAAATGAGGAAAGAAGAATTCTATATTGCGTTTTTGTTCTAAGGTACAGAGGTTGAGTCGGTCTGCTAATTGAGAGAACTTATGCAAAACCATGAAAGTGGATGCTCAGAAAAGGCATGATAACCATCCAAAGTGGTTGCTGCTACAATTTCACCAAAAATAGGGAAGGGAACTCCCCAAGTATCTTAAAAAATTATAAGGTGGCTCCTATGTCTTTTGAGATAAAGAGAATGATAAAGAGGATGGTCAGATGAAGTATCCTACCAGCCGATTGCATTCCAAGCAGTTATATAATCAACATCTGTGATGAAGGAGATTGTCATCCCCCGCACATAGACCACCATGATTTTGTGAGGCCTTTCTGTATGGTGTCCTTCATGGGTAAGAGAAATATACTGTTCGGGAAAGAAATCAACATTGTTGTCCCTAAGGAGTTTAGGGGATCTGTTGAGATTCCAATACCAATGGGTTCAGTACTGATTCTTAAAGGAAATGGAGTAGACCTAGCCAAGTACGATATCCTAAGGGTACGACACCGCAAAGTGTCCATAACATTCAGAAGAATGGATGACAGTAAGATATCGTACGGGTTCTGACCAGATGTAGAGTCAGAGGAGCTGCACGCAAATGAGTTATAAGATAGTTACACCTCTAAGCACACGTAAAAAGAATTTTTGTCCTAGAGCATGGCTTAGTAGGTCATCTTGATCAAGAGCTCGTCTCACAGAGGACAAATAGACAATTTTTTTCATTTTTTGTATTGCGTCAGGGTAGCATGTATGATATGCACTCAGCATATGATGTTTCAGATGTATTCAACATGTTTTCTCTTTTGATGCTTTCAACATGCATTCAGTTTGTAACATCTGCTTGAATTAGATTAATGAAATTTATTTTAAATTTCAACATGTTTGTCAAATTGCCATTTTTGTGCAATTAATAAAGAGTCGTGGAACCATGCGTTGGTTCTATATTATAATGAACGAAGAACAATATAACAAAAGTTTGATANGCATGCATTCAGTTTGTAACATCTGTTTGAATTAGATTAATGAAATTTCTTTCAAATTTCAACATGTTTGTCAAATTTCCATTTTTGTGCAATTGATAAAGAGTCGTGGAACCATGCGTTGGTTCTATATTATAATGAACGAAGAACAATATAACAAAAGTTTGATATTAAAATTTCAACTAGTATTTGTAAATCAACCAATAAAAATTAAAATTTGAAAATATACTTTGATAATTAAATTTGATAAAGACAATAAGGAAAGAAAATGATAGTTTGTCTCTCTCAAGTTTGAGGTTTCTTACCAATGTCAATCTTCACATGTCACATAACTATGAGTTTAACACCACAAATTCCCAACACTATTTTCATATTGTTCTCGGGGTCAGTACCGAGATTAGAAATCTTCCTCATCACCATTTGGGTTAGATATGAGTCATAGAGCTTTCCTTCCTAATGTGATCGATATAACTTCCTGCTACCTCTTGGGTTGGATGTGAGTCCCACCGCTTTCCTACCCAATGTAGAAATTATTTTCCTCTTCACCATTTGGGTTGTATATGAGTGTCAGAGCTTTCTTTCCTAGTGTGACCGATATATTTTCCCGCTACCTCTTGGGTTGGATGTGAGTCCCAACGCTTTTCTCCCCAACGTAGTAAATATCTTCCTCCTCACCATTTGGGTTGAAAATGAGTCCCAGAGCTTTCCTTCCTAACATGACCGATATATTTTACAGCTACCTCTTAGGTTGTATGTGAGTCCCAACGCTTTCCTCCCCAACACAATATATGTTTTCCTCATCACCATTTGGGTTGGATATGAGTCCCATAGCTTTCCTTCCTAGTGTGACTGATATATTTTCCCACTGCCTCTTGGTTTGGATGTGAGTCCCACCATTTTCCTCCCAATGTAGTATATATTATTCTCATCACCATTTAGGTTGGGTATGAGTTCAAGAGCTTGCCTTCCTATCATGACCGATATATTTTCTCACTGCCTCTTGCGTTGGGTGTGAGTCCCAGCGCTTTCCTCCCCAATGTAGCATATATTTTCCTTATCACCATTTGGGTTGGATATGAGTGCCAGAGCATTCTTTCCTAGCATGACATATAAATTTTCCCACTCCTTCTTTGATTCGATGTGAGTCCCATCACTTTCCTAACAAACGTAGCAGATATCTTCCTAGTCACAATTTGGGTTGGATACGAGTTGCAGAGCATTCCTTCCTAGCGTGACCGATATTTTTTCCCGTTACCTTATGGGTTATATGTGAGTCCCAGTGCTTTCCTCCCCAACGTAACAGATAATTTTCTCATCACCAGTTTGGTTGGATATGAGCTCCAGAGCTTTCCTTCCTAGTGTGACCGATATATTTTCCCACTACCCCTTGGGTTGTATGTGAGTGATACGTCTAAAAATCACCTACTCTTTCATATCTATTTTATCATTAATTTTAATGATTTTTAATGATATCACAATTTAAAGGAAGGTAATTTATATATTTTTAGTTTCAGGTACAAGAAATAACTTTTGGAGAAAATGAAGCAAAAATGTTGAAACTTGGAGTAAAAACGGTCAAGAGAGAAAATTCTGACTTGGCATATTTTGATATGTCTTTCTATGCTTAATCTACTTTACATTTATCAAAAGTTTTTGAATGAAATTTCACTTTAAAGAAATGTTGTTTTCATGCTTATTTTGTAGGAATATCTATTAGGAGTGAAACACAATTGAAACTGGATGAAACAGAAATAAAAAAAAATGTGGAGCTACTGCAGAGTGGCGCATGATGCCCCAAACAGGTGCATGATGCACCAAAATCTAGAGAACCAGAGAATGATGTGCTAGAGAAAACTTTTTGCTGATTAAGGCTTTTTAGAATGAATTTTGGGCCAAATTTCAAAGGGACTCTTGTTCAAAACACCCCTTGGAGTGATTCAATGTATTTAAACACTTTAGAAGGTACTTTTATGAAGGGATATGTCTCTTAAATCAATGGACATGTCTTTTGAATTAAAAAGAGCTGAATTTTGGATAGAATTTTGGAGGGAATTTGAATTTCTTTTGAAAGGAGGCATCCTTTTATAAAAGAGAAATAAGTCTAGAACTTCAAGGAGTTTTTTGGGGTGGTGTGTGTGTATGTGTGCGTGTGAGTGGTGTGAGAGTGAGAAGAAGAAGAGCTAGAGAGAGAGAAGGTCAAGGGCTTGGAGATTTTCTTCAAGGATTGTAAGAGGAGAGAGATGGTGAGAGATTTCTTCTTCATTACACTTCTAAGAGAGAATTGAGAGTTCTTGTAAAGAGAGAAAGCCTTGGAGAGAACTTCTAGAGATTTTATTGGGAAGGATTCTAAGATAAGTTGTGTCTTTTATTTCTTTTATTTTGTAAACCTATATTTTTATATGAAATTTGTGTTTTTTTGTATCCTTATCATGAATTTTCAGTTGTTTTTTCTATCTTTTTCCCTACTTTTAAATACGGTTTTGTTAAAAAGTAATTTTGTTTTCAACTATTTTATATGTTAATAATTTGTGATGATTTGAACTCTGATCTTCGTTTACTTTTCGAACTAGCCAATGGAAATGTTAAAATGTGTTGAGAAACATATGTTCCTAAAGGGCTATAATTTCTACAACATGGGGAGAATCACATTTCATTTCATGGGAGAGTATTTCATCCTTGGAGTTGGGTGAAAATAAATAGGGAAATGTACTTTGTTGGATGCATAATTGAAGATTTTAAGGTGACAGACTAAAATCCTCAATTTGGTCCAACTGATTGGAAACTGATGCAAGATTGTTAGCCCTAAGGTGAGCGAGTAGTGGGAGCTTTGAACTGGCAGTCGGTATCCTCCCAGCGTAACTACCGAATTAGGAATCAAACTCTGGATTAGTCAATAGTCTTTATGCACTCGAAAGAGCGTAAAGAATAGGATTGCTCCTTTTTGGAACAAAACATATATATATATATATATATATATATATNAGTTTACCCGAACAATGAGTCGTATATTCCATTACCTACGGAGCAAAGTCAGACATGGTATCCTACAGATGTGGAGATGAGGGAGCCACCTCAACGATCTTAAAGGATCCTCATGGCAAAATTGGACAGGATGAACAAAGTTAAAAAATGAGAATTTGAATTCTACAAGGAAATATAAGGAAAATTTGTCAACATTCTGGAAGGCCTAGAGTTGTACATAGGAGTCTTATATGAAAATGATGAAAGAAGAATTCTGGACTGCGTTTTTGTTCTGAAGGACAGAGGTTGAGTCGATCTGCTAATTGAGAGAACTTATTCAAAACCATGAAAGTGGATGCACAGAAAAGGCATGATAACCATCCAAAGTGGTTGCTGCTACAATTTCACCAAAAATAGGAAAGGGAACTCCCCAAGTATCTTAAAAAATTATAAGGTGGATCCTATGCCTTTTGAGATAAAGAGAATGATAAAGAGGATGGTCAGATGAAGTATACTACCAGCCGATTGCATTCCAAGCAGTTATATAATCAACATCTGCGATGAAGGAGATTGTCATCCCCCGCACATAGACCACCATGATTTTGTGAGGCCTTTCTGTATGGTGTCCTTCATGGGTAAGATAAATATACTGTTCGGGAAAGAAATTGACATTGTCGTCCCTAGGGAGTTTAGCGGATCTGTTGAGATTCCAGTACCAATGGGTTCAGTACTGATTCTTAAAGGAAATGGAGTAGACCTAGCCAAGTACTGTATCCCAAGGGTACGACACCACAAAGTGTTTGTGACATTCATAAGAATAGATGACAGTAAGATACCGTACGGGTTCTGACCAGATGTAGACTCAGAGGAGCTGCACGCAAATGAGTTATAAGATAGTTACACCTGTAAGAACACGTAAAAAGAATTCTTGTCTTAGAGCATGGCTTAGTAGGTCATCTTGATCAAGAGCTTGTCTCACAGAGGACAAATAGACAATTTTTTTCATTTTTTGTATTGCATCAGGGTAGCATGTTTGATATGCACTCAGCATATGATGTTTCAGATGTATTCAACATGTTTTCTCTTTTGATGCTTTCAACATGCATNAAAGGAGCACTGTGGGCTCCCTACATGTATATTAAAATAAGAGAGAGTACAACTCAAGGAGATAAAACCAGGTTCCTCCATGAAGAAACAAAGCCTAATACAAGGAAGTAGTCTATTGAGGAACCCTCTCAAACAAAGCAAAAACTAAGTATACCAAAATTACATGTATATACCCCCATGCTAAGAAACAAAATTGTGAAAGAGGTGTACAACAACTGTGTATGACCAGCAACAATCTATGAAGTCTATCTTGGAGACCAAAAGTCATTGCTGCAATCTTAGATAAGGTATGTGAAGTTTGTCCCCCTTAATTAACAGATGGAGGGGGGGGGGAGAAGGAGGTGGATACCTCTGCATGATTTGAATTAGCACCCTCCAGAGCCAGGAAGTTAGTAGGCCAATTAGCTTCCCTATACACAAAGGAGAATTGGATCTTCATCTCAAGGCTAAGGTTCTTTATCTTGTGAATCCACTAGTTTATGTGTCAAGGGGATGAAGAGTTTTCAGTCAACACCTCCACCAAGAGGGAAGAGTCCACTTCAGCTATGATCCACTTCCACTTGTTTCCCTTGGCAAATTTTAGAGCCCAGTAATGTGCAGCAGTTTTAGAATCCAAAGCATCTTCAGCAATATATGGGGCCATGAAGTAAAGCAAAGTATGTCTTGTGTGGTCTCTGAAGATCCCCCCAATTCCAGCTTTCTTGTTAGTGTAGCTTCCATTTGTGTTAATTTTAATGTAGGGGTGAGGAGGCTTCTCCCATCTTACCTTGATAACCTTCATATGTTGTACATAAATATTAGGTAAGGTCTTCAATATCTTAGGAAATTTATTCCAACTTATCAGCTTATTTAAGTATGCTAGACAGTTAGTCATCATAGTAGCAGTACTTGTCCCACTTTCCTCATGTTTCACCTTGTTTCTAGCCATCCAAAGGAATCCAAAAACAATGAAGGGAAGTGGCAAGAGGTTTATCTCCTGCCAATCCTTAAGATAGTCTTTTACGTTACCCCATCTAATATTGATCAGGTTTAGGTTCATTTGAGAGGTCAAATTGTTCCAAACCTCCCTAGCAAATTTACACCTGAAAAATAGATGATCCCTGGATTCCTGGTCAAGCTTGCAGAGATGACATCTTTATGGGCCTTTCAAACTTTCAGTTTTAGGATGTCATCAATTGGAATTAAGTCAATTAGGACTCTCCATGAAAAGAACAACATGGAAGGAGTTAAATGTTTCTGGCAAGAGAAAATTTTCCACTGACAATGGTCCCAGCTGAATAAGTTGTTCTGAATATCCTTTGAAAGGCTTGATCTGGACCTGTTCATGAGATGGAGTTGATCTTTTTTGTTTTTGTCAAAATGGATTGTTGAAATGATTCTAACAGATGGTTCCTTCATAAAATTTTTTAGAATATCCTCAGACCAGACATTGCCATTCCAGCAATCTTTAACTTATAAATCCTCCTCCTTTTCTTCCTGCAGAGGCTCCAAATGTTCTATAGGGCACCAATTTTCCTTCCAAAAATTGATATCACTATGGCCCAACTCCCATATAAGAAGTTTTTCAATGTCTTCCCTAACTTACATCATCTGGATCCAAGTCCTGGAGTCCCCCAACTTCTTAGATACTTCCTCAGGGTGATCAGATTTGCAGTATTTGACCTGCATGAACTTACCCCATAAGCTTTCATTTTGTCTGAAGTTAATCCAAAGTTTACACATGCTGATATGTTGCATATGGTTTAATCCCTTAAAACCCAAGCCACTAGCTTCAAAAGGTTTAGCCACTCTTTGCCAACTTGTTCAGGCCATTTGTTTTATGTTCCCAGCCCAAAGGAACCTGTTAAAGGTTCTTTCCAACATCAAGGTGGTGCTTCTTTTCATTATAGCCACTTGAAGGACATAAAGAGGGATTGAGGTTAGGATTCTCTTTGTTAGGGTGATCCTTCCATAATTTTATAGGTAAGAGTTAGACCACCCCTGGACAGTGGAATTAATCTTGTCAATAACCTCATCACATTGAATCAGTTTGGTTCTTCCTCTAACCAGTTGAGTGCCCAGGTATTTAAAGGGAATGCTCATGCTTGAAAAACCAGTGTAATCTAGCATCCACTATTTGAGTGATAATAAGACTCTCTTACTAACCAGGATCTGACATTTTTCCTTATTGACTTTCAGCCCTGACATCTGTTGGAATTTTTACAAGCACTCATGGAGGTACTTGATAGCTGAATTAGTGGCCCTACGAAAAATAAGAATATCATTAACATAGATAAGATGGCTAATATCCATCTTAGCTCTATTGTGATAAACATTAAAGTTTTTTCTTTTTTTCCTGGCAATCAATAAGTCTAGATAAGTAATCCAAGGCGAGAATGAAAATAGTGGGGGATGAAGGGTCCCCTTGTTTGAGCCCTCTAGCAGCTTTAATGAATCCATGTGCTTTTCCATTGATGAAAACATAATTAGCATTAGCCTCCAGCCATGTTTTAATGATCTGACAGAACTCCTTAGAAAAACCCCTAGCCTTCAAGCATTCTATAATGAAGTCCCAGTTCACCATATCATAAGCCTTCTTCAAGTCAAGCTTGTAAATTGCATTTCCCCCTCTACAAGGTTTCTCCAAGTTTTGTAAAAGTTCCTGTGCCAGAAGTATGTTGTCCCATATGTTTCTTCCTTTCACAAAAGCTGCTTGGTTAGTGCTGATTAACTAAGGTAGTGCTGGCTGGAGTCTTTTCACTAGTATTTTGCATATAATTTTTCTTATGACATTAGTAAGGCTCAGAGTTCTGTATTGGCTCCAAATATCTTTGATAGAAGTCTTAGGGATGAAAACAATGGAGGAGGCACTAAAATAATTAGGTAAAGAGTGAACTTTGAAGAAGTATTGGATAGCTTGAATAACCTCCACCTTGATGACACCCCAGGCTTTTTATAGAAATCTGTTGTAAACCCATCAGGACCTGCAGATTTAGAACTGCCAATGGACTTTAAAGCTCTTTGAATCTCATCCCACTCAAGTAATGAAGCCAGTTTCATTCTAGCAGTGTACTGATTGCTGCCAGTAAACAAAGTGCTATCTATGTGCTCTCTATCAATGTTGTTTTCATTCATGATATTTTGGCAGTACTGCACAACTTTTTCAGCAATCTCCTCCTCTTGTCTGAGCCAAGTTCCATTTTGATCCTTGATACAATGAATAGTGTTGCACTTTCTCTGGTATTTAATGCAGGCATGATAGAATTTAGTATTTTTATCCCCTTCAATAAATTTTGTTTTAGCAGGCTTTATTTTGAGGAATTGTTCTTGCCAGTTCACAGCAAATAAAAGTATCTCATTTGCCTCTAAAAGAGTAGCTTCATCAGTCTTCCCTTTGAAGTGCTCTTCCTCCAGTTCAAGCACCTCCTTTTCAGCCTTTCCCACAACCTTCTGAAGATCACCAAAGGTATTCCAACTCCACTGCTTGAGAGCTTTGCTCACCTTCTTTTGCTTTTACCACAAATTGATGAAGGGGTCAGGGTGAGAATCATTCTTCTATTTGTCTTTAACAATCTGCAAGATGTTCATATGATGAGACCAAACATTAAAGTATCTAAAAGCACTTTTCTTGCAAGTAACCTTAGGGCCAACAGAGATCAACAAAGGCATATGATCTGAACCAGCTAGGCTAAGATTTGCGATAAAAGTCTACAAAAAATTTTGAATCCAGTTGTCATTAGCAAAAATTCTATCTCGCCTTTCTCACATATCCTTCCTCCTCCAAGTGAAAGTAGGACCATTAAAACCAAGGTCAATTAACCCAGTTTTTTGAATATTGCCATTAAATGTGTATATAGTTGTAGGATTAGGAGTTCTGCCCCCCTTCCTTTTAGCAGGAGAGGAAATGCAAATGAAATCTCCTCCCACAATCCAAGCTTTATCCATAGAGCCTTGGATGTACTGCAGAGTCTCCCACTGTTCAGTTCTTGCAAATTTGGAGCTACCTGCATACACAAAGGAAGAAAAAACCTCCATGTCAATAGTGCTAAGGTTCATATGCAAGACTTGAGTGTGGTTCAGTAAAATGGAACACTTCTTTTCTTTCCTGTAGAAAGCCCAGATTTTGTTGTTGATATTAGTGAACAAATTGAAGCCAGGGAAAACTTTAGCAATCTTCAAAGTGTTTAGGTGAGCCATAGGTTCCAAAATGGCTATGCACCAAAATTTATGTTTTTTATTTAGGTATTTGAGGCTTTTTAAGGATAAGGGGTGTGCAATCCCACTTATATTCCAACACAGCAAATTGATCATGGGGATGGGGGGGAAAAGTAAGGTTGGGATCTGAATCTAGTCCTCCCCCTAGGTTTGTTGAAAGTTTCTTTTCTTTGGTTGCTTGAAGCTTCCATTTTTTGTAACTCATTTTCCTTCTCCAGTTTCTACTCTTTTGGATATATATATATATATATATNGTCTAAATTATTGCATAATTTTGGTACGGGTCAAGTTTTTGGCAATATTACCACGGATTTAAATTGACATAAAATACATAAAAAAATATCACACACTAGAGGTGCATCAGTGAGTCCAAATGCTTTCCTCCTCGACGTAGCAGATAGTTTCCTCATCACCATTTGGGTTGGATATGAGTCGTAGAGCTTTCCTCCCTAATGTGACCCAAATCTTCAAGATAGGTTTAAGGCCACCTTAAATAGAGTAATGCATCCTACTTAACCCAAATCTTCGAGATAGGTTTAAGGCCACCTTAAATGGAGTAAGGCATCCAATTCTCTTTCTAGAGTTGATACCTAAATTTCAATTTCCTTCTTGAGGTCAGTACCTAAATTATGATTCCCATTCTCCCAAACCATTGCAATCAAAATAAAAGTTTTCTAACGATCAAATTGAAATTGAATCTTCATCATTATCGTTGTGGTCACTTTCGGGATCCCTTGCGTTCTAATCCTCGCGAGAGTTCTGAATCCTCAATTTTGATCGAGTGTTCACTTGCTAGTTCCCCAGCAGAAACAATTGTCACTTAATTTTGCTCTTTGTTCTATGTTTATTAACATTAAATTTTGTGTTGGTATTGTTGATCTCGCAGGTCAATGCCAATACGTGCGGTGTGCTTGCCCGGGTCACCACACTAATTGGGTTCCATTTGTTAACCTCATTTTTGGTTGAGGTCTAGTTTCCTTCTTAGTAGCCTAGGGTCTAGCCATAGGACTTTCCTATTGAATATTAATAGAGGACAAGAATGGAACTCTCACCATTAGAAATTCTTAACTCTTCTTTGCTCAACTTGAAGTTTCTTGTACTGGTCCTAACCTCTAGGACTTAGTAGATGGGGCCACTATAGGGGAGCGCAAGGAGAGTTCCCATGGGATTTCTTGGCCTTAGGGTTGACTCTAGGTGTTGTTGTTGAGCTAGTGCATACACTGTCACTCACTTGCACTTTACACCCCTCTCACAACCCTAAACCTAAACTTGTTAACTTTAATCCCTTTATCTTTTGGGAAACTAATGTAGATGGTCCCCTAGACCCACTAGCTTTAGGTTAGGGTGTAGCTAAGACCAGTACATGGAGGACCCAAAGTAGAGGATCCCATTGGTCCATGGCTAAAATAGGGTGGCTGACACCTTAATTTCACCCAAATACCTAACTTAACCTTTTGCCCCCCAAATCAACCCAATTTACCAAAACACCCCAAACCCTAAGTTTGACCAAAATTCCCAATTTCACCCAAAAAAGACAAATTTGTTCAAAAATCATCTCAAACAATTTGAAACCACCCAAATTGCCCAAAACCTCCAAAATTTGCTAAAATTGCCCAAAACCCCTAAAAATTGCTAAAATTACCAAAATACCCTTATTGGCTCAAACTTTCCCAAAACCATCAAAATCGTTTCAAATGTCCCCAAAACCAATTTGGACCCTTCAATCGAACCCAATTTGACCAATATGACCCATAATGACCAATAACCCCAAATTGCCTTTAAAGGACCAATTACCCAAATTTGTCCGCAATGCCCAAAAAATTAATCCCAATTTTCACGCAATTTTAATTCTAAACTCAACTTAGTCATGATGAAACTCAATTTGGACCAAATCCCACCAAATTGACCATACTTTGAACTCAATTTCACCCAAATGCAAACTCTCAATTTTCCCCAATTTAGCCATGTCTCCAAATATCCCCAAATTGAATGCCAAAATCCCAGAATTGACAGCAAATTAATGTTTGATAACTCTTTATAACATCCACCTAGATCATTTGGAACTATCAATTTAGACTTAGCCCAACTCTAGCCTAAAATAAGCCCAAGTTTAACCCAACATCCCTAAAGTGATCAAATGGCCAAAATCCTTCAAATTGACCCACCAAATCAATTCAAAATCACTCTGAATCTTTTCCAAACACTTTGTGACAATCATCTATGTCATCTTGATTAATCAATTGACTCCAATGTCATGGCTAGCCTAACTAAAATCAAACTTTAAGCCAATTTGACTAAAAGTTATCCCATGGACCAAAATTGACCAAGCCATGCAAAATTGATCAAGCCAAAACTTCTACAGCCAACTTCTGGATCCTAGTGACCAAGCTAGACTCACCTAGCCCACCCTAGATGAGCTATGGACCAATTGTCCCTTAATTTATGGGATTTCACCCGTATTTGGCCTAAACTTGAAATTTCATTGCCATCATTGCTTACCCTTGGGAGTTAATCATAATTAGCCACCCCCTGACTCCCTGAGCCAAGAGATCACCAGAACCTGGCCAGCCACCACATCAGTCACCGGAAACAGTCAACCCAAGGGAACACAAGCTGGTCAAAACCTAAAATTTGAACTTCCTAACTTGGCTCACTCCAATTGGATACTTGTGCCTTTCTTCCCTCCACTTCAGCAAGCCTTAGCACCCAATGCCCAGCTCTGAGCTCCATCAGACAACCAAAGGGGAGATAGCTTGAAATCTTAGGGAAACTCTGCCAAAATCTCACCAGAGCCTCTCCAAACCTTCTTATCTTCAATCTCCTTGCTCTCAACCACTCGCAACCACTCCACAGAGCCAAATTCTTCACTGAATTTTTCCCAAAAACTAGGAAAGATTTCCACACACCACCATAGTCCAACAATTTTCAATTAATTGTGCACTCACCATCCTCTGAGTGAGAGGAATTGATTCCCCAAAAAAGCCCCATCACAGAGAGCACCTAGCATAGAATTTGATCAACACCTGAAATCGGCCATGGTCAAAATCCTATCTATACAATTCACTACAACTTAGGACTTTATCTGGAGGTTTGTTGGACCCAATCGAAGCTACTACAACCATTTGATTGAGGCTTACCCTCTCAAACAAAGCTATTGAGCCTTAACCATAAACCAAGCTTCATTTGATTCTCCATACGTATTTATTGTATTTCATATCGTATAAGCCATATAGATATGTTCATCTTGAGTGGATAAAGTGTAGAAAAAATCGAAAGTGGTTTTTTTTAGTCTAGCTCGAGATCTTAAGGTTTTAGTGTAAATAGCTTATAAGTTAGGTCATTTGGGGACGATGAACAGATGCTAATTGATCGCGCGTTTATCCAATGGACTGTCGTGATGGAGACTGACAAGCGGATGGAACAAAAGGGTGGGTTGATGATACACCTAAAATATATAGTGTTTTTAGATACATTTATATACCTATTTTTGAGAAATTGCACTTTAATGGAAGGTATTTTTGTGTTTTTCTTGCAGATACAAGTAAAAATTAAAAAAAATGCTTAAAGGAGTGAAAAAGATCAAATTTGGAGCAAAAAGACGAAAAATTGTGCAAAAGAGTTTTGGTGCCTAAGCACCAGAATCGACGCTTAAGCGCTGATTAAATAGAGAAGGCCGCACCTAAGCATCGAGACCCCGTGCTTAAGTGCCAGTGGCAGTTACTAGATGAGTAAAATAAGTTTTCATGAATTTTGAAGAGGTTTTTGAGGCACCCATTCACTTAATAGGTGGTTGTAACCACCATGGACGAAAATTATCATGAAAGGATGCATCTCTTAGGCAAATATATCAAATTAAGACACATTTTTAAGAGATCCCAAGGCACCTCTTCGAAAACTAAAAAAGAAAGAAGAGAGGATAGAAAAGAGTCCTGAAAATATTAGCAAGTTTTAAAAGTTCTTCTCTAGGGAGTTAGTTCAGAGAGATTTCAGGAACCACTTTTTATTTACTTTATCCTTTTTGTTATTTTGTTTTGAGTGATTGTAAAAGAGAAGAGATTTAAAGAAACTTCAAGAGTTTGGTGGAGGACTTGAGATAAGTTTTTATCTTTTTGTTTTAGACTTCTTTTAACTTTAATTTAGACTTGTTGGTTTAACAATGATCTCTTCTTTTATACTAAAGTGTGGTTTTGTTTTCTCCATGGATTCTGAGTAGTTTTCTTTATCTTTCTTCTTAAGAAGTAATTAAGTTTTGGATGGAAGTTGTGGAGAGTATTGATCTTTAATGTTGGAAGTTGTGATGACTTTTAAACTAAAGTGTGGTTTTTTTTCTCCATGGATTCTGAGTAGTTTTCTTTATCTTTCTTCTTAAAATGATAAGTAATTCGTTTTCTCCATGGATTCTAAGTAGTTTTCTTTATCTTTCTTCTTAAAATGATAAGTAATTAAATTTTCTCCATGGATTATGAGTAGTTTTCTTTATCTTTCTTCTTAAAATGATAAGTAATTATTTGATGGAAGTTGTGGAGAGTATTGATCTTTAATGTTGGAAAAAGTTGTGAAAATTTAAATATGGATGGAAGTTGTGGAGAGTATTGATCTTTAATGTTGGAAGAAGTTTTGATGATTTAAATCCATGAACCGAAAGTTGTGGAAAGTATTGATCTTCAATGATGGAAGAAGTTGTGATGATTTAAATCTATGAATTCTGAGTAGTTTTCTTTATCTTTCTTCTTAAAATGATAAGTAATTAAGAGACTTGTAAAGAATATTGATCTTTAATGTTGGACAAAGTTGTGATGATTTAAATCCATGCACTCCATTTTCTCCATAGATTATGAGTAGTTTTCTTTATCTTTCTTCTTAAAATGATAAGTAATTAAGTTTTGGATGGAATAGTGGAGAGTATTGATCTTTAATGTTGGTAGAAGTTGTGATGACTTAAATCATGCACTTCATTTACTTCTTGATTTGGCCAATCCATATGTTAAAATTTGTTGCGAGAACATGTAAGAACCAGGCTGGTATTATCTGAGTCAACAATTGGAAAGAATTACATGAGGTTGTATGAATGAGAATGTAGTTCATATGATTGAGTGCTAAATAGGGAAATATTCATTGAAGGGTGTAGAGTTAGAGGACTTTAAAGTGACAGGTTAAACGGTAGGAAAATATTCATTGATGAGTGTAGATTTAGAGGACTTTAAAGTGAGAGGTTAAAGCCCCCAGTACGGACATATTCATTTATGGGTGTAGATTTAGAAGACTTTAAAGTGACAGGTTAAAGCCCTTAACTTGGTTTATTATTTTAGGTTCTGATACGAGAATGTTAGCCCCCATGTGAAGGGAATTGAGGGAACTCTAGAGTGAGAGCTAGTATCTTCCCTACCTAGCTGGTCTTCAGAACTATTCAATAACTCTGGAGTGAGAGCTAGTATCTTCCCTGCCTAGCCGGTCTTCAGAACTATTCAAACTTTGCTCTAGAGTGAGAGCTAGTATCTTCCCTGCCTAGCCGGTCTTCAGAACTATTCAAACTTTAATTAGCCAATGTTCTTTATAGCATCTCTGGTAATGGTAAAAATTAATATTGCTCCTATTTGGAACAACACAATTTGCATACTTTCACAACATAATTCCTATACTTATTATTGATTCATGATAAGAAGAAAGACATTTTCATATTAAATACTTTTCTTCTACAAAAACTTTAGTTATGTTTTACTGTTTTGTTAAAATATCAAAAATACCAGAAATATTTTAATTTTAAATTTCTACAAAAATCTTTGTTAGTTTAAGTAATTATCTTTTTATAAATAGAAAAACTTTTTAAAAAGTGCATATTGCATAATCTTCCCTGTGGGTTCGATATTCATGTCTTAATAAAAAATTCCTATATTACTTGATAATAATACGTATAATTGTGTAGTATCCCAATATAAATATATATAAATTAAAAAGTTAAATTCTTTTTTTCTTCAAAACCAAGTTTTTGGTTTTATTGCAAAATAAGGAAATATAAGTGAAAAATACCATCAGAACTATTGATATACTGTGACAAGACAGCTACGTGGCTGGCGGCGTTGAATAGCGAAACACCACGTGGAGACTTCGGAGCTATCGATGTTGAGGTGGCGCCACGTGTTTAAGTAGAAAAATATAGATTTTATGAATTTTTTAAATGCGTGGTCTTTAAAAATCTATATCTTTTCATAGAAAAGTCATAAAAATAAAGTAAAAATACTCGCTTGCTCAGTGAGCAGAGGAGAATAATGTGGACCAAAAACAAAAATCATTTGACAGGTCCTTGATTTTTAATTGCATAAATACCCTCTATGGTATTTCAATTCATTATGGCTAAGCATTGCACACAATGACATGAAATTTTAAGGGTTTATTTCTCATGACAGAGGCTATGTTCTCTAATTTTTCAAAGGTTAGAGAACATCTTTATGCCTCTAAAACTAATTTTTAAGCTAAGATGACTATTTTTACTTAATTTAATTATATAAATAAAAATATCACTTAAAAAAATTATGGGATAAATTTTAGTAGGTTTCATGTGGTAAGAGAAGTCTAGGAAAAATATCTTGATGGCTTGAATAATTTTTTGAATTTATTTAAATAATTAAATGTATATATCTACTTCTAATTTATTTATGTTAAATATTAATAAAAAATCAACAATATTATTTCCAAATAATGCGTAAAAATCATATTAACCCATTGTAAAAATTTGAAATTTATTTGATTAAGTTTAAGCACTAAAGTTGATTTTTCAAGAAACATTGTATTTTTATACAAAAATAATTATATTAAATTAAATACACTTAGGAAAATTAGGAAAAGTGCTTTTCTAAGTTCCTAGTGATTAGGAGCATTTAAGAAAAAAAGTCATTTTTGATAAAATACTTGATTTTTGGCCTATATTTTCAACTAAAATAATTAAAAATAGTTATAAGATTTTAAAAATACAAAAATATCTTAAAATTATCCTAATGGTTCCCTAATCATTTGAGACTCATTAAAATATTTTCCCAATTTTTCTAAGTTAAAAATAAATTTCTAAAGGGCTTAAAATTGTATTTCCGAAATTTTTTCATTAAAATAATTATAATAAATAAATTTAAAAACATAAAAATATAAAATTTATTTTTTGAAAATTTAAAAATCCACATTTTTCTCCTCTCATATTTTAATTACTCTATGGATAGGGTACTCTAAAATCTCTTAAGTCACTTGAATTTTGCTTCATTAGTTATGAGGTGAAGAGCCCCAACGATAAAATGGTAATTTTAGGCTTTTGCGCCCTAATCAAAATTTAGGATTAACTAAAGGGAAAATGGGTAATTTTGAATCTAATGAATAAGTTTGGATGATTGAAACATAATGGTTAAAAGGTAGAAACCAACTTGCCACCTTTCTATGATAAGAATAAAATTATAATTTTCTAAATCATCAATATNGACGATCAACCGCTTCCACGAGATGATTCCCTTAAAAAGAGTGCTGACAATCTGTCATTACGCAAATTTTAACACTATGAGAAATAATATGAATGAACTCTACTGATACCCTACGAATGAAGATGCAAATTAGGAGGCTAGAGATTATGGGAATGTAAGTTTTTTTATCATCATTGTTAAATCTTATTTCTAAGGCATGAAACTTCTTTATTGCATCAAAATTACAACCTATCATGAAGATCAGTAAGGTGACTAAAGAGAGTGCTATTTTAATATACTGTATTCAAAATTGAAAACCTATTAATATTGGAGCCATCATTGTGAAATTAATTTTGGGTTTGATTATGAATGGGATTGCAACTGGGCTTGAACATCCATCCACTATTTTCCTACGGTGCAGTAAAACACAAGTATCTTGTGAGAGTTGGGAAGAAGTGCTTCTTCCTTGAAGGATGATGGATTTAGAAGTCAATTGCAGTTGTACTGTAATGGGAGATGAAAATTACATGAATGTAGTGATGGATCAGGAATCCCATAATTCATCACCTATTCAGCCTTACTTCACTTTTAGTGCACTTTTGAAGAAGATCAAGAAGATAGCAAAAGCGGTGCAGAATCTTATGCATGCAATCGGGAATATTTCTGAAATGTTTGATCACTTGCATTAGAGACTTAAAGAACATTTTTAAAATATTTGTCGTGTTGAAGATAGTTTGGTATGTATGTTCAAGAACTAGCTTGGATGGGGGAGGATTCAATGGATGAGTTTCCTTACCAACCCTTCTATAACCTGTATGTGCACTACCAATCTTTGGGAGATATCCAAGATGACAAGTGTGAAGAAGATGTTTGAACTTAGTTTATGCACAAAACATTTTGTTTAGTAATGTTTGTTTTAGTTATTTGTTGTGTTGGATTGCATTTACTTTTATTGTTGAACGGTATCGATGTTTCTGTTTGAAATTTTGATGTTTAGATTTTAGTGTTATGATGTTTTGGTTTGCTTTAAACACTGAATTAGATGTTTGTTGGCTTGATAAATGTTAGTTAGTAATAGCAAGGATTTTATATATAAAAGTTTGTTTTATGTTGTTTGTGAAAGATGGATGTTAGAATAATGTTTAATCATGATTATAATTGTTCATTTGAGTTAAATAGAGGTAGGCGTAAAGTGGTACAAAGCAAATTTTCACAAAAATTGAAATCTAGAAAAATTAAGGCGTTGGCGCATGATGCACCAGATTGACGCATGATGCGTCGTTTTATAGAGAGTTAACGCATGATGTATCAGATTGATGCATGATTCATCATTTTATAGAGAGTTGGTGTATGATTCACCAGATTTGGCGTAGGATGTGCCAAAAACCCAAACATGCCAAATTGTCTAAAAAAACATAAAATTGCACTGACCAATTCCATTTTTATTGCTTGGGTTGTCTCTTACCTCTAAACCTTGACCTAGGGCTTTAGATTGAAAGTAGGGAAGATTTTGGAGGCCAAAAATCATAGATTTCATCTTCTCTTGGTAAGAGCTTCACTTTAACTTAGAGATTTTTAATTTTCACCATGGATTTTTCCTACATTGTGGAAGATCCAAAATTTGGGATTTTTTGATGAAAAAGCTTGAAGAAAACTCATGGTGAAAAGTTTCTTACCAAATAACCTTATTTGGGGAGTTATATTTCTGATTTAATAATTTATTTAGAATTTATTTAGATTTTCATAGATTTTCAAATTGGTCTCCAAGTGAAAAGAGGAAGGGCTTCGAGGATTTTGATGCACAAAGATTCGTTAACTACAAAGCCTAACATAGCTATACTACTCAAATGGAGACCAAAAGATTGATCCAAGAACGACAGTTTGCAAACCTAGGTGGCAAGATAGAAAGGTTGATCCTCGCCAAAAATTGGGAAAGATTCAACTACTTCAATGTAGTAGCTATTGTCCCCATGATTCGGGAGTTCTTTGCTAACCTGAGGTTTTCTGAGGATGATCACATACTGGTTAGAGGTAAACAAGTTGAATTTACTACTGATTGGATCCATGTTTTTTATGGGCTAAGGAATGTATATCATGATGAGTACATTGTATTCGTGATGACAAATTCATCACTACATGAAGTGCTTTCCTTTTTGACTGATGGAAAAGGATAATGGAAGATTAAGAATAACAAAATAGTTAACTTCTCCACTTCCCTGTTGACTAGTCAATCAATGATATGGCATCATTTCATTTCTGATAAGTTATTAACAACAAATCATCTTGCTAATGTTACGAAGGATGAAGTGGTGTTGAACAATTGCATTCAGAACATGAAAGAAATAAATGTTGGTGCACTCATAGTTCACCATGCTCGGAGTATGGCTAAGAGCTCTACAACTAGTGGTTTAGGATTACCTGCCCTGATTTTCACTCTATGTGAGCAATCAAGAGTAGAATCCTATAAAAATGAAGAAAGATTATAGCCATAAAAATCCTATTGGAAAGCATATGATTCAAAGCGTTGAATCATTTGTTGAATCTCGAGGTGGTAAAAGGTATAGACCCTCTACATCAGCTACAAGAGCATCTACTTCTCGCTCTACATCAGTTGAAAATATTTTGGAGCAACTCATTATTTAACAAAGGGACATACTTAATATTCACAGTTAGATTGGACAGATTGGAGCAAGAAATGCTTATAATGATGAATATCAGTAGAGGACAGTTCAACATGATATAGATTTTGAGAATGCTATGGTAAGAAATCTTAGGGGTGAGCCTAATATGGAATTTCATGCTTGCCCCAGTTTTACTCCCTATGCTCTTATTCAAGATGAAAAAGAGGAGGAAGAAGAAGATGATGACGATGAGGAAGGTGATGAAGAGCAATATTTTTACAAGTTTAGGTTAGAATGTTTTGATGTTTGTTTGTTATTTGTGATTGAGATGTGTTTCACTTTCATTTAAGATCATTGTAGTAAAGAATTTTATTTTATGTTGTGGTAGTAACTGTAGATTTTTACTTTTCCTCTATTTTTACTATTTTCAGTTTTTATTTTTTTTAGTTTTTCATATTTTTGTTTTTAATTCTCAGCAAATTCTTTAGAATATATTATGTCTCATTTAATGCTTTAAAGATTGTATGTATGTTTTTAAAGTTAGTACCTGCAGTATACCAGAGCCCAGTTTCATAATCACAAATCCTCTAATGGTCAGTTTTTATTTTCATGCATTTACTGTTTTCTTTCACCTAGTAAATTTTGTACTAAAATATTCTTAAAATTGCTTAAAAACCAAAGTCTGGGGAGAATAAAAATTTCTTTTGAAAAGATGTAAACTAAATTTTATTTGTTCTCAATTAACTATATTTTTTAAATTTATTCAATATGACCTGGGATATTGAGATTAAACTTTAAATGACTATACTTATGTTTATAAAAATTATGGTGAATTTAGGCAAAAAAAATTAATAATAAATGTCAATTCAAATGTTAAAGATATTTGGTATGAAGAGATAAGACTATGTTTTTCTATTTAATGTAAAGGAAATTGTATTTTTGAAGTGTTAAGAATTTTAGAGTTTCATGTAATAAAAAAAGAATGAGACTTTATGAAAGATCATAATCTAATTTGAATCTATTAAGTGAAGAAAGGTAAGGAGTTCTAACTTTAAGAAGAGGATAGAAAAGTTCAAAACAATTAAAGGCTATCCAAATATAGTAATCCACACTTTTAAAAGGAAAAGAAAAGAAAGGATTGAAAAGATCCTAATAGAAAAAAAAGAGAAAAAAAAGGAAAGAGAAGAAAAGAAAAATAAAGTGAGGAGAAGCTTGAGGAAATGCCTAATCAGAAATTTGCTTCACTTGAATCAACTTAAAGAAGGAGTTTTATTATATTTTCTAAACTTGTATTGGAGTATTAGTAGTATTACTAGTAAAGTTTTCATGAAATTCTTTTTCATATGAATGTCCTAAATATCCTTAATATGACAAATTTCAATTCTTTTTGAAATGAATAAAAATGCAAAAATCTTAAAATTGATTACTAAGTACTCTTAGACTTAGAATTTGAATCTAAGTTATTAAAGGTTTTTCTTAAGTTTTATTATTCTATTTATTAAACTAAAGTATGGAAGTTATGAGTTGATCTCTATCCTAGGTAATATGTTTTTATGTAATTAAAGTGTCACTTGAGGAAAAATAACATTTATGTTTCGGGGATTATGATACCCAAAATAATATGTTATTTTAGGTATATATTTTATTCACATTTTTGGTGTTATTGGACTTTAAAGAAGGGTATTTTTGTATTTTTGTTGCAAGTATATCATTTTGAGGCATTTGGAGCAAAAGTAGCAAAAAGAATGAACTTTGGAGCCAAAACAATGAATTTTGGGAATCTGGCGCATGATGCTCTAGATTGGGGCATAATGTGTCGTTTGATAGGGCCTTGACGCATGATGCGCCAGTTTGGCTCCAATTGCGCCAGAGATGACCTTATGCTAATTAAGGAGTTTCAAGATGAATTTTGCACAAATTTTCAAAAGGATACTTGTTCTAAACACCTTTTAGAGTAATTTTATGCATCTAGATACTTTGGAAGGTTCTTCTATGAAGGGATATCTCTTGGATCAAATGACACATCTTTTTAATTCAAAAAAGTTGACTTTTGGAGGGAATTTTGAATTCCTTTTGAAAGAA
>JXCR01141191.1:265125-297999 GCA_002079205.1 Phalaenopsis hybrid cultivar
GCCAGGGTTCCCATGGACTGCCTAAGGTTGGTGGGATCTCCTTCCCCTCTTTACTCTCTATTCCCTCCCTACACGTGGTTTGTATTCTCTGTTTGGAAGCTTCTCTATGGTTTTTCTGTCCCCTGGTGCTCTTTTCTCTCTAGTGGCAGTCAGGGTACTGTTCCATTGATGTGGAGTGCTGATGGATGAACTTAGCAATGTGGATTTAGCCACTAATATTCAATGGGCAAAGGCTACTTTTACTGATGTTGTGGGCAAAGGCTTTGACCCTATTAAAAGTTTTGATGTTTTGGTTTTTCCTCAAAGCTACCATGAGGTGGCTGACCCCTTCATTAAACCCTTGAGTAGGAAAAGTGGTAAAATGGCTATTATTTATAATGAGGAAGATATTAATAACCTGACTGAAAACTGTAACTTCACTCTAATTGGCAAATTTCAGCTAAGTCATCCCAAAATGGAAGCCATTAGAAAGTATTTTTATTGCATCAAACCTAAAAGAGCTTGGAGAGTGATCCTTATTGATGGTAGACACATTCTCATCAATTTAACTAGAGAAGATGATTATGCTAGAGTTTTTTCTAAACAAATCTTACAGATAGAGGGCAACACTATGAAAGTCTTAAAGTGGTCTACTGATTTTGATCCAGGCAAGGAACTTCCTATAGTTCTTATTTGGTTCAAGCTCCCTGGGCTAAAGCTCCATTTTTTCAACCATAAAGTTCTGTTTAACATGGACAAGCCTTTGGGTAAACCTCTTAAATTGGATGTTCCAACTTTAATTTATCAAGACCATCATTGGCCAGAATCTTGGTGGAAAGGGACCTTACTCTTCCAACTGTTGATAAAATATGGCTGGGAACTGAACAAAATGGGTATTAGCAGAGAATCATTGCTCAATAGAAGCCCTACTACTGTTTCCATTGTTGCATGTTTGGGCACACTGAAAATAAGTGTTTTAAACTACATCCTCACCTAAGGATCCCTCATCATGGGGCCTCAAAAGATGCTGCTATGTCTGAGAAAGGAAGGGCTAAATCTGATAAGAGTCCTGGTGATACCATTTCTGAGACTAATGCCCAGGTCCTGATGACACTATCTTGGTTATCAAGGCTGATGTGGCCATTGAGACTGAAATAGTAGACAATCAAATAAACATGGATTGTCCTGAGCATTCCTTGTTTGTTGTGACTGAAAATTTACCCAAGGAGGCTGTTGGCCCTTCAATATGTCACCTTGAACCATCTGCAATACAGATCACAACCTGTGAAGATGCTGTCCTTGCAATCTTTGACCCAGAGCCCCTGAACTCTCAGTTGGAAGTTGGTGAGGCGGTTCAAAAAGATTTTCCAGTGGACTCCACTTTAGTGGAGGTACTACAGACTACATTGGTTGATGATTGGCAAACTCAAAAATAAGAAAAAAAGAAAAAGGCCACCCAGGTTTTAAACAATGCGAAGGGAGGAACTTATTTACTCAGAGATGGAAATATTCATTTTGAAACCAAGGAGGCCATGGCCAACCCTAGAAGGAGGGGTAAATCCATCTCCTTTGGATGATGAACCTATTGTTTTGGAATGTTAGGGGATTGACACATCCTAAATCCCTTAAATGACTCAGTGCTTTGAATAGGATGTATAAATTATGGTTTATTGCTGTTTTGGAACCTATGGTGTCAAAATATCCTCAAAAAATCCTCAAAAAATTCTCTTGCTTTTCTTATTTTGCCAATCTGAACAGTAAGATTTGGTTATTACATAGAAAGGAAGTTATGTTTCAAGTCTTGTGTCCTTCATATTAAATTTAACTTTGGGGATCAAGATGGCCTTGCTACCTTTGTCTATGCTGGAAGCTCTTCTAGAGCCAAAGTGTAGTTGTGGGAGGGTATTCAAAATATCAGCAATTCCTGTAATTCACTTTGGCTGGTGGGGGTGGGGACTTCAACTCCATTTCTACCCCTTCTGAAAAATTAGGAGGCAATCCTCCTAATTCAAATTCTATGAATCTCTTTAATGACAACATCAACTTAGCTATCTTATTTGATATTGGTTTCATTGGACCCAAGTTTACTTGGAGGAGAGGACCTGTTTGGGAAAGATTGGATAGAATCCTAGTTAATTCCCTATGGTTGAATGATTTTTTACACACCTCTGTCCAACATCTCATTATGACAGGATCTGACCATAAGCCTTTACTCATCACCATTTCTGCATCTCCTGTCAAGCTCAAAGCCAGCTTTAGATATCTCAACATTTGGTCCTCTCATTCATACTGATTTTTTTAATCAAATATCCCTGGGGTGGAAAGAGTGTTATCACTCTAACCCAATGATCAAACTATGGTTGTTGCAAAAGAAGAATGGCAAGCATTTATCTAATTGGAATTAGAATGTGGTAGGAGATGTTAACTTGAGAGTTAAGGAGGCTAATAAAGAAGTGCTTGAAATGGAGGCTAGGCTTCAGAACAATCCAGATATTGAATTAAATTTACTACTGGCTAATAAAAAGTTGATGAATGAAATTTGTATGCAGGAGGAATTCTATGCTCAAAAGGCTGTAAAAACCAGATTCTATGAAGGGGACAGAAATACTAAGTACTTTCATGCTTGTATCAACTATAGGAGGAGATGTCATACAATTCAAAAGATTAAAGATCCATTACAGAATTGGATACTTTCTGAAGACTTAATTGCAGCAAGTGCCATCCAGTATTTTCAAACTTTATTCACTCAACCTCCTTTCACCAGATTACCAATCCAACAAGATCTTTTTTATCAAGGATATACAAGAAATCTGAAATTGGGTTTTATCCCTGGGGAACTGGAAATTTGGTCAACCATGAACTCAATTTAAAGCTCCAAAGTTGCTGGCCCAGATGGATTCTCAGCTGATTTCTACAAAAAAGCTTGGAAGATCATCAAGGGGGATGTAATTGAGGCAGTACAAAGCTTCTTCAAAGGGATGAATTTGCCTAACTATTTTAACTGCTCTACCATTATTTTAATCCCCAAAAACAATTCCAAGCTCTATTGGGATTAGTTCAGGCCAATCAATCTCACAAATTTTTTGTCCAAAATTTTTAGCGAAAATCATTTCCAATAGATTGCAGCCTCATTTACCTCATCTTATCAGTGAAAATCAATCAGCCTTTGTGCAANGCTATTATAATCATCAGTGAGGGGGCTGGGAATTTTACTATCTGGTTCAATACAAGAACCTAGGAAATCCCCCAAAAATACTTTAGGTGTCACCCTCAAAAAACAAAAAAGAAAGCTACAATGACTCAATAAAAGGAAAATTAAGTGTGGTTGCTTCTGCCCCCAAAGAGATCATTTATCTTTGTTGACTATTCTGAAGTGGGAAACATTTTGGATATCTCCTTGTAGCAGATAAAAGAGAGCAGGTGGAGGGTTAGCAGCAACTTCAGTCTCATCAGTACTTGATCCAAGATGAGCCAACTAGTTTGCAGGCTGGTTACCTTCCCTGTAGATAAATGTGAACTTAATTTGCATCTTGCTAGTGAGATCCCTGATTTTGCTTATCCAGTAAGAGTAGTGTCAGGGAGTCTCCTCCTCCTGATTTAAAAGGGGAATAATCACAGTAGAATACCACTTTTAACCAAATTCTATTCCATTTAGCCTTAATGGCATGGTTAATTGCCCAGTTCACAACAATGAGTTCAGTTTCAGTTGCATCATTGGCCAGGACAGGGGTATGAAAGTACAACAAGCACTTACCCAAATGATTTCTGTAGATGCCACCCACACCAGCACCATTTTTAGTAAAGCTACCATCAATATTAACCTTTACAGTAGGATGATTTGGGGCTTTCCAATAGATTTTAATGACTTGAATAAAATCAGTCTTGGTGGAAGCACAGAAGTTAGAAATATTAGGAAAGCCTGTCCAATTAATCATCTTGTGCAAGTAAGTCACACAATTTCTGACAGTAGACCCCACATTAGGATTTGCATCTTCAAATTTGACCTTGTTTCTTTCCATCCAGATGAACCAAGCAATGTTGAAAGGGATAGCAGTGTACTTTCTAACCTTCCAGTGCCACCAGCAGTCAACCAGTCTATCCCAAGTAAGCTTTCCCTGGTCAATTATCACACAATTTCTGACAGTAGACCCCACATTAGGATTTGCATCTTCAAATTTGACCTTGTTTCTTTCCATCCAGATGAACCAAGCAATGGTGAAGGGGATAGCAGTGTACTTTCTAACCTTCCAGTGCCACCAGCAGTCAACCAGTCTATCCCAAGTAAGCTTTCCCTGGTCAATTGTCAAATGGTTTAGGAACTATTTCCATATTTGTTGAGAAAATTCACATTCAAAGAATAAGTGGTTCAGAGTTTCCTCTGCCTTTCTACATAGCCAGCATTTAGAGGGACCTCTCAATCCCTTCAACTTTAGAATATCATCAGTAAGGATCATTCTATGGAATATTCTCCAGCAGCAAAAAGAAAAAAAAGGTGATAAGAATTTATTCCATAGCTTATCACTACAGGGTATATGATCCCAACAGAAGTTTTTAGAATAGATAGCTTTGGTGAGACTTTGGTGGGAAGTGGATTGCCATAAGTGTTTATCAGCAAGACTTCTGTTGAATTTTATACTGACCACTTTCGTGATAGAATGAGGTTGAAGAAGGCATGCTAACTTACCTAGGGACCAGTTGTCCCCATCCCAACAATCAGCCACTTTCAAATCACTATTATATATATTGGTAATGGGGGAGAGCCAATCTTTAGGACACCATTATCAAGCCAAAACTTGATGTCCCCATTACCAAGCTCCCAGCTGTAGTTAGCTTCAGCAATATGTCTGATTTTCAGCATTTCACCCAAATTCTAGAGTCACCAGTTTTCCTTAAGACCATAGTGGGGTGCTGATCTTTGCAGTACTTACTCCACATGAATTTTGCCCACAGTAATTTTTGGGTCTTGAACTTAATCCAGAGTTTAAAGAAATTGACTTGGAGGAGTTGTTCAAGGTCCTTAAACCCAATTCCCCCAACAATTTGGGGTTTAGCAACTTTCCTCCAAGAAGCCCAATGCATTTGCTGTCTTTGACCGGCCCACATGAATTTGTTAAACTATGTCTCCAGCTGTGCTTGGGTACTTTTCTTTATAGTAGTCATTTGTAGTATATAGGCTGGGAAGGTAGTGATTATGCTCTTTAGCAAGGTAATTCTTCCCCCATTAGATAAGAAGGTCTGAGTCCACCCACTAAGAAGGTTGGAAATTTTATTCAGAACCTCATCAAACTGAGTTTGTTTAGCTCTGTCAGTAATTAAGAGTACCCCAAGGTACTTAATAGGGAGTTGAGTATTTGTGAAACCAGTATAATCTGATGCCCAAATTTTTTGAGTGGAGGGTACATTTTTATAGAAAACCATTTGACACTTTGCTGGATTAAAAGCCATACCTGAGAGAGCTTGAAAATTCTGTAGTTTGGAAGACTTTTTTGATAACATTTTTGCTGGCTCTAGAGAAAACCATTATGTCATCAGCATATAGTAAGTGAGTGATAACAATGTTGGATCTGTTATGATATCTGTGTTGACTATGATTCAGCAAGGCTTCATCCAGCATTCTGGACAAGTAGTCAATGACAAGTATAAAGATGGTAGGGGAAAGTGTATCCCCTTATTTTAAACCTCTTGTAGCAGTGAAAGAACCCTTCCTTTGCCCATTTATCAGAATGGAATGATCATTATTGTGCAGCCACCTCCTGATAAGTTGACAGAAACCAGCATCAAAACCTCTAACACTTAAAACCTCCAAAATGTAATCCCAGCTTATAGTATCATAAGCTTTCCTTAAGTCCAGATTATATATCATATTACCCCCTCTACAAGCTTTATTCAACTTCTGTAGAAGTTCTTGAGCCAAAAGAGTGTTATCAATAATAAACCTACCTTTCACAAAAGCCGTTTGATTGGGTTTAGTTATGTAGTCCAAGTGAGTTTGTAGCCTGTTCACAATGATTTTACTGATGGTTTTACTGATGAAAGTGGTTAAACAGATGAGTGAGAAATGATTCCAAGTGTTCTGTATTTTAGATTTAGGGATCAGTACAGTGGTGGAGGAGCAAAAGTATTTTGGAAGATTGTGGCCTTTAAAGAAGCTTGTAACAGCAGCTATAACATCAGTCTTAATGATATCCCAGGACTTCTTGTAGAATTCAGCAGTGAAACCATCAGGGCCAGCAGACTTGCTGCTATCAATGGAGTTAATTGCATTCCATATTTCCTTTTCAGTGGGGATATCTGTCAGCTTGAGACCAGCAGTGTAGTTCAGTTCTTCCATGAAGTGTTCCTTCTCAATATGAGGTCTGAAGTGGTGGTCCTTATTGAGTAGATCTTTATAATAACATATAGCATCATTAGCTATATCATTATTGTTGCGTAACCACTGGCCATTAGCATTTTGAATAGCATGGATGGTATTGCATTTTCTTTTATATTTGATGTAGGCATGAAAGAATCTAGTGTTTCTATCCCCATTAGTGAAAATATTCATGGATGCCTTCTATTTAAGAAATTTTTCCTGATAATCAATGGCACTAAGGAGGTAGTTCTGAGCAGTCAGCAGCTTTTTCTCCTCCTCAATACCAAGTTGTCCCCCCCTCTCCAGAGCTTTAACTTCCTCTTCAGCCTTCTGAACTGTGGTATGGACATTTCCAAAAGTGTTCCAGCTCCAACTTTTGAGGGCTTTAGCAATCTTGATTTGCAGTAAGCTTAGCTTGATTAAGTGGTCAGAATGAGAGATCCCTTTCCATAGATCAGGAATGTAATTGTTATAAGAAGGATGAGCAGCCCACATGTTGAGGTATCTAAAGGGGGGGAGGGGGGAGCTATTGTTATCAGTAGAAGTGATGCTTATAAGAATAGGTCTATGACCAGAACCAGCAAGGCTAAGGTACGTTACAAAGGTTAGGAGGAAGTGATTGAACCAAGCATCATTGACCAATATTCTATCTAGCCTCTCCCAGATAGAACCCCTTTTCCAAGTGAAATTAGGGCCCTTGAAACCCAAATCAAAGAGACCAGCCCTGTGTATATTATCTCTGAAGGTGTTCATCTTGGCAAGGTTAGGGGTTCTGCCTCCTGATTTTTCAGTGGCAGAAATGATCCAGTTGAAATCCCCCCCACCAACCATGGAGAGTTCACCTGTTGGCTGATTTGAGTCAGCCTATTCCACAGCTTTTTTCTAGCATCCTTGGTACATCCAACATAGATAAAGGTAGCTACACCTATGTGTCCATTCATATTGAATGAGAGGTGGAGAAATTGTGGATGGTCAATGAGGATATCAATATTGGTTTCTTTTCTGCAAAAGATCCAAATTTTATTGTTAGTATTACCAAAATGGGTAAAACCAGCAAATTTTTTAATCAGATTGTGTGGATTCTTATGAACCATGGGTTCAAGAATGGAAATGCACCATAATTTGTATTTATATTCCAACAAAGTAGATTAATCATGGAGTGGAGGATGTGGGGAAGGCTGGGATCTAGATCTAGTTCTTCCTCTAAGGAGTGGAGACCCATTCTTGATTTTATCAGCCTTCATAGATTGCACTCCTGCTTATAATTTCTTCACTTCTGTACCTGGTTTTCTTATTTTCCTTGCTATTTTAACTTGCCAATCCTCCTCAATAGATTGTTTCAGTTTGATAATGCTTTGTTCCTGTGGGGCTTTATCAAATTTCTCTGTGATGGTTTCCTTCCCCTTCTCAGCAAGCAAGGGGGATGTAGAGGGTGTATCTATAACACTTATCAGCTGTATGCCCAAACATCTTGCAATGTGGGCAGTAGTAAGGCTTCTGTTCAGCTAAAATATTCTGTCAGAACCCATCAACATCAGAACCAATCCAGATTCTCTTCAGTTCAGGGAGTGTGACATCTCTTTCTACTTGAATCCTAGCAAGACCAGGTCTAGCCTTGTTATAAGTGGGAGCATCCACTCTCAGAGGAGTTCCTAGTGCTCTACCAATATTAAAAAGGGCATTAAGCTTAAAATAGGGTAATGGTAATCGAGGTAGCTTAAACCAAATGGGGACAACAGGAGGCTCTTTACCAGAGTCAAAGCTAGGGGTCCATTTGATGATCTTCATAACAGTTCCAACAATGCTAACAGATTGTTTGGCAAACAATCTAGCATAATCTTCCTCAGCTGCCAATTGGATTAGAAGGTGTCTCCCATCTAAAAGCTCAATTTTCCAATTACCTATGAACTTCAGAGAATCAAAAAAACTTCTAACTAGGTCCATTTTAGGGTGTCCTAGCTGAAATTTGCCCACAAGGGTGAACTTAACTTCTTCACTTAAATCCTCAATTTCCTTAGTAGTGAAATACACAACTGTTTTACCCTCTTTAGTTCGAAGGGGGTGAATGCAAGGACTGCTTCCTTTTCCAGCAGCAGTGTCATGGAAAGCTTGTGGGAAAACAAGGAGGNCAATTCTCTGTGGCTGAATGAATTTTTACACACCTCTGTCAAACATCTCAGTATGACAGGATCTGACCATAGGCCTTTACTCATCACTATTTCTGCATCTCCTATCAAGCACAAAGCCAACTTTAGATATCTCAACATGTGGTCCTCTCATACTAATTTTCTTAGTCAAATTTCCTTGGGGTAGAGAGATTGCTATCACTCTAACCCACTGATCAAACTTTGGTTGTTGCAAAAGAAGATTGACAAACATTTATCTAAATGGTACTAGAATGTGGTGGGAGATGTTAACTTGAGAGTTAAGGAGGCTAATAAGGAAGTGCTTGAAATGGAGGCTAGGCTTCAAAACAATCCAAATACTGAATTAAATTTACTGCTAGCTAATGAAAAGTTGATGAATGCTATTTTTATGCAGGAGGAATTCTATGCTCAAAAGAATGCAAAAACCAGATTCTGTGAAGGAGACAGAAATACTAAGTACATTCATGCTTGTATCAACTATAGGAGGAGATGTAATACCATTCACAAGATTAAAGATCCATTAGGGCGTTGGATACTCTCTGAAGACTTAATTGCAGCAAGTGCCATCCAGTATTTTCAAACTTTATTCGCTCAACCTCCTTTCACCAGATTACCAATCCAGCAAGATCTTTTTGATCAGGAATATACAAGAAATCTGAAATTGGATTATATCCCTGGGGAATTGGAAATTTGGTCAGCCCTGAACTAAATTGACAGCTCCAAAGTTGCTGGCCCAGATGGATTCTCAGCTGATTTCTACAAAAAAGCTTGGAAGATCATNTTGTCAAACATTTACCTAATTGGAACTGGAATGTGGTAGGAGATGTTCACTTGAGAGTTAAGGAGGCTAATAAGAAAGTGCTTGAAATGGAGGCTAGGCTTTAGAACAATCCAGATTTTGAATTAAATTTAATACTGACTAATAAAAAGTTGATGAATGCTATTTGTATGAAAGAGGAATTCTATGCTCAAAAGGCTGCAAAAACCAGATTATGTGAAGGGGACAAAAATACTAAGTACTTTCATGCTTGTATCAACTATAGGAGGAGATGTAATACCATTCACAAGATTAAAGATCCATTAGGGCATTGGATACTTTCTGAAGACTTAATTGCAGCAAGTGCCATCCAGTATTTTTAAACTTTATTCACTCAACCTCCTTTCACCAGATTATCAATCCAGCAAGATCTTTTTTATCAGGGATATACAAGAAATCTGAAATTGGATTCTATCCCTGGGGAACTGGAAATTTGGTCAACCATGAACTCAATTGAAAGCTCCAAAGTTGCTGGCCCAGATGGATTCTCAACTGATTTCTACAAAAAAGCTTGGAAGATCATCAAGGGGGATGTAATTGAGGCAGTACAAAGCTTCTTAAAAGGGATGAATTTGCCTAACTATTTTAACTGCTCTACCATTATTTTAATCCCCAAAAACAATTCCAAGCTCTCTTGGGATCAGTTCAGGCCAATCAATCTCACAAATGTTCTGTCCAAAATTATTAGCAAAATCATTTCCAATAGATTGCAGCCTCATGTACCTCATCTTATCAGTGAAAATCAATCAGCCTTTGTGCAAGGAAGAAACATAGTGGAAAATGTTCTCTTGGCTCAAGAACTTGTTCTGGACCTGGTCAAACAGTGTAGAGGAGGGAATCTTATTTTCAAACTTGATATCCAAAAAGCATATGATACCATTAATTGGGACTTCATTGTGGAGGTTTTGTCTGCTAGGGGTTTCTCTCAATCCTTTATTTCCCTGATCCTAAGGTGACTGTCAAATAATCATCAATCCATTTTCATTAATGGGAAGTCTCATGGTTTCTTCACTGCTACTAGAGGAATCAAGCAAGGTGACCCCTTATCCCCTACTATCTTCATACTTGCTTTTGATTACTTATCTAAACTGCTGAATCAAATTATGGCCAAAGCTCCACACTCTTTATATAGCCACAGTTCTAACATTGTAGTTAACCATTTAGCCTTTGCTGATGATGTTATTATATTTGCAAAAGCAACTAAACCCACAGTCAAATTGTTTTTTCAATGTCTGGAGAACTTCCAAGATTGCTCTGGGATGATGTTTCATAAACAGAAATGCCAGGTTGTCTTCAGTAAATGGGTGAAGCTTGAAATCAAACACTAAATTTTAGATTTCACTGGCTTCTGCTCTAGCTCTCTACCTCTGAAATACTTAGGTACCTTATTGATTAAAGGGAGGACTAGACAAGTCCAATTTGATGTTATTCTTCTTAAAGTCCAAGATAAACTCAACAGTTGGTCCAATACTTTTCTTTCCAATGGGGGAAGAATTGCTCTCCTTAAAAGCAACTTGACAGCTCTCCCATCTTATTTATCTCAGGTTTCTGTTATGAAGAAATCCATCCAAACCTCACTTGAAAGAACTTTCAATAGATTTTTATGGGCAGGCCAGAGATAGCAAGTGCATTGTGTAAGATGGAAAAGTATATGTGGTAGTGCTAGAGCTAGAGGTCTGGAGTTCAAAAGCTTCCAGCAGATTACCCATTTTAATTTTTGCAAACTTTGGGTTATGTTTAGAGCATAGACTTCAATTTAAACAAAATTTTTGAAAGGAAAATACTGCAAAGATCAGCATTCTTCTCTTGTGACCAATAGATTGGGGGATTCTATAACATGGAAGAATATGTTGAAGATGAAAACAAAGGCTGAACAGCTCTTCGTTTGGGTGATTGGGGAAGGCAGACTCAATGTGTGGCTTGATAACTGGACTGAAGTAGGCTTAATCCCTCCTCCAACTGATTCTCAATTCAACTCCACAAAATAGGTGGCTGACCTTTGGTGTGCTAATGGATTGAACCAGCAAGATCTTCAGAATATCCTTGATAATACATTAACTAACACTATAATGAAAAAACCCTTTGATAGATCCAGGAAGGACAAACTTATTGTGAAGAAGAAGGTTTCCTAGACATTTTCAGCTTCCATTGCTAATTTCTGCTTTCCTGAACAGGAGACCTCTTGGACTAAATGTGTGTGGAACAAGTTTCTTTCTCCTTCCATGGCCTTTTTCTCTTGGAAGCTCTTCTATGGCTTCATCCCTACTGATGATATTTTAAAATTAAAAGGTTTGAGAGGCCCTTCAAGATGCTGCCTATGTAAATGTGTGGAGGAATCCCTCCCCCACTTATTCTTTAAATGCTATCAAGTTCAGCAGGTTTGGAACACTTTGTTAGCTAAACTACATCTAAATACCATCCAGCTGTCTTGGGATGTGTTTTATTTAAGTTGTAAGGATTGGCAGGACCAACAGCTCCCTCCCATCCCTTGTATCATGGCTTGGTTTGTTTGGATGGCAAGAAATAAGCTGAAATTTGATGAGGTCCAATGGTATGCCAATGCCATTACCACTCACCGTTATAGCTACTTCTAGAAATTGCATTGTCATACGAAACTTCCTGAAATCCTATGCACTTCCTCCCTCTTTGGTTCAAGGAAATTTCAAACTATCCTTGTTCACTGGAATTGTCCGCCTATGGGTTGGGTCAAAGTCAATACTGATGGTTGCTTCATTTCTCCTAATGCTGGCTTTGGAGGAGTTTTCAGAAACACAAGAGGTGAATGCCTACTATTTTTTCAGTCTCCTACCAAAGCTGAAGACCCTTTGGAAGATGAAGCCCAACCTGTTTATTGGGCTGTTTTCTTGGCCATAAAGTGTAGTTGTAATCTCTTAATGGTGGAAACTGACTCCATGATCTTACTTAACATCCTGGAAGGAAGGATTTCTGCCCCTTGATATCTAATTCAGTGGATCACTGGTATACAAACCTTGATCTTGAAGTTAAAGATGTCCCTTTCTCATACTTTTAGGGAGGGTAACAGACCTGCCAATTGGCTTGCTAAGGCTGACCTCCATACTCAAAACCCCATTATTGATACTTGTACCACTCCCCATTTAGAGTTGTTGTTGAAAGGAGATCTTGTTGATCTACCTTTCCTTAGAGTTTTCTCACTTTAACTTTAGGGAAGTTCCTTTCTTGCCTTCCTTTTTGTACTTTTTTATTAATGAAATAAGAGCCTAGTCTCCTTTTATTAATATATATATATATATATATATACACACACACACACACAATTGATTTTAATTTCTTCACGATCCATATGCTCATTATAAGGGAAAGGATGCTTTCTTAAATTTGAATTTTACGTCAACAAAAATTTCATTTAGTTTTCGCAATTTTACTTTTGAAAGTGTAGTTCTGGTTTAGTTAACTTTGTCTTTTAACTGCATTTTAAATAACATTCACTTTAGTAGTTAATATTCAAACTTTGCACTTTACTTTTTATATTTTTAAAAAAGTAATTAACATTATAATCTTAAGAACTATTTACAAGCATTTCCAGCTTCTGTGTGGGATCGATATCTAGGACTCAATTAGAGCCCTTTATTACTTGAGTAGTAAGTATAATTATATTATTTTTAAATGAGATTTGGTAGTTTTAAAAAGTTTTAAAGATAAACCATTTTTGTTAAAGTTATTTTTGTTGAGATTACATTGCATATTTGTTATTTTATCTGCCATGTGTATTTTGTAAATATTGAAAAATAATTGCAAAATTAACACACTAAATCTACCCACATCACATAACATAAACAAAAAGGCATTCCTCTAAAATCAAAAGTCCCATAAGGACTTATAAATGTAGTTTTTTCCTTATCCTCTCGAGCATTAGGTATTTGGTGGTAACTAGAATATCCATCCAGAAAGAAAAAATATTGGTGTCCAACTAGTCTATCCACCATTTGGTCCAAGAAAGATAAAGGAAAGTGATCCTTCCTAGCGGCAGTATTTAATTTTCTATAGTCAATACAGATTCATCATCTAGTGACTTGTCTTGTTGGAATTAATTTATTCTTTTTATTTACAATTACAATCACTCATCCTTTCTTAGGAAAACATGAAATAGGACTAACCCATGCATTATCATATGTAGCAAAAATAATTCCAACATCTAATCACTTTAAAATTCTTTGTTTACCAAATATTTCATTATTGGATTTAATCTTCTTTGAGGATCAGCCCCAGGTTTATAGTTAACTTGCATTAAAATCTATGCATACATATTAATGGACTGAATCCTTTAAAATCAATAAATTTTCATTCAAAAGCTTCTTTATAATTTATTACTGTCTCCAGTAATTTTTCTTTCTGATCTTTTGTTAAATTTGAGGATATTTTAGAGGTAAAGTCGATGAATTTCCTAGGAATGCACACTTTAAATGTGTAGGAAGTACTTTCATCTCAAGTTCATGAGGTTTTTCAATTGAAGAGATTAGAGATTTACTATTTTAAATAGTATTCAAAATTTCAAAATTTTTTTGAACATAATTAGTATCCTCAGCATTTATCTCTAACAATTTTTCTTCAAAAGCAATTTTAGTTTCACCATCTAATCCTTCCTAATATAATATCACTTCATCTTTTTCCTAAGAAAATACTTCACAGTTTTCTTGGTAATGTTTAGCAATCATATAATCAATAATATTCATCTTATATAATTTTTCCTTAACAGGGTAGCTCATTGACTTTAGAACAATAAATATTACTTCCTCGTCATTAACTCTCATGGTCAACTCTCCTTTTTGCACATCAACCATTGAACGTCTGGTAGCAAGAAAAGGTCTCCTTAAAATAATAGGAATTTCTTTATCTACTTCCTTGTCGAGCATAATGAAATTCACAGGGAAGATAAATTTATCCACTTTAACAAATACATCTTCTATAATCCCATTAAGATAAGTGATATATCGATCAGCTAACTGAAGGGTTATAGTAGGGGGATAAATCTCTCCTAATTCTAACATTCAAAATATGATTAAATGCATGAGATTAATATTAGCTCCTAAATCGCATAAGGCTTTTCTGTAAATCTTTTCTCCTATCGCACAAGGTATAGTGAATTTACCAGTCTTTATGCTTTTGAGGAAGCTTCTTTTAAATTACTGCACTTCATTCTTCACTGAGTGCAGCAGTCTCATAAGCTTCAAACTTCCTCCTTTTATTTAATATATCTTTCATAAATTTGGCATAACTCAACATTTGTTCTGAGGCTTCTGCAAACGGAATATTCATTCTAAGCTTCTTAAATATCCTAAAAAATTCTGAAAACTGTTGATCAAGTGTCATTCGCCAAATTAGGAATATATATATATATATATATATATATATATATATATATATTATAATTTTGGAATATAATATTTTAATTTTGAAAATATGAAACCAAATCAATCCCATATAGACAATAGTTTAAATAAATAAGCACAACACTTTAAGTGACATACATACCCCAAGGAATAGACATATAACTTATCTGTGATGCTCAATTAAATAAATAAAAGAATTTATGACATCTATTTTAGTCTACAAAACCACTTTATGTTGACTGAAAAATTTTCCCATATATAATACGAAAGATTAGATTGGGTTTATATCTAAAGTTCCCTATAAGGGTAAGCTTTTATAGTTAATAAATTTTAGACAACCAAAATCATCTATGAAAACACTAAAATTAGATCAGAAAATATTATCTTCAAGGATTTAAAAGGGTAGGACTTTTGAAAGGTCATATAAAGGAGTGTAAAATTGGCAATGCTCAAATTTGGAACAATTATTATGGAACCCAAAGGGAGAAAACTAAAGAATGTAACAGACCCTGAGGAAAACCTCGGTGACTTCCCAAGTTATCTTAATCTTTAGCTTTAATTTTCGAGTGATAATATTAAATGTTTCATCCTATAAATTGTTATTATTTAGGGCTTACATTTGTATAACACAATCATACAGATATCATGAAAGATAAGAGGGTTTATGTCATAAAGAATGACAACCTTGGACCCTAAGATGAGTTAGGGCTTAAATTGCACAACATGATTGTGCAAAGTCTTAAAGATGAGGTCAAGATTTATGTTGCACAAAGCAAACAACCTCGATATACTATGACTTGTTATTTAAATTCTAAGGAAAGATTTATGTTGTGATTCCACATGCTCTCTCTCGAAGTTGTTCTTCTATATATCATTTTCATGCTGCCCACTAAGTTAGCTCTAAGCTCCTCATTGAAGTAGCACCCCTACTATCTAAGGCTTGAAAGGTTCTACCATTTGTGTTTAAGTGTTGTTAGCCTAGGATAAGGGTTTCGGTGGCCATCCACAAGAGTTTCTAAAAGAGTAGGTGATACACCTCAAAATAACCTGTTCTTAGTGCAAATTTTATAAGCATTTTTAGTACATTTTGATGATATTACATTTTAAAGAAAGTTATTTTGCATGTTTTTTGTTTCAGGTACGTGGAATGGACATTTAGAGAAAATGAGAAAAAAATGGAGCAAAAATGTTGATTTTTGTGTGGCGCTATAGCAACATCGTCGAGCGAGAAGGGCGCTCTAGCACCCCAGACTAGCTTTATCGTTTCGGTAACGACCTTTCTAGAAGATACATCAAATTTGGCCAAAATTTGGAGGGGTGTTTGAAGCAACCCTTGCTTATTTTCTATTTTCTATTTAATGAGAAGGATATGGCCTAATTTAGAGACCTTTTGGAGCCGTAAAACTTCAATTGGGCGACAATAGTGAGTTGAGTTTTTCTTGTTTTTTGTTAAAGTGTAAGTGTCAGTGTGTTTTAGTTCAACGAAGTATGGAGATTGATTAGAGGAAACTCCAGAAGTTTGCTTGGGGAGAAGACATAAGGTACTCTGTATTCGTGTTTAAATTTTTTTGTTAGACTTTACTTTTAATGTAAAGGTTTTTTTTCTTCTTAATCTCCAAGAATTCATGAGTAGTTGCCTTTCTTTCTTCTTGCATATGGGAGTAATTCTGTTGGATGAGAATTATATAATGATTTCTTTTTATGCTTAAAAATTGTGATGGTATTTGCACCAAATCTTCATTTTCTTTACGAACTAGCCACTTGTGAATCTGCCGAGAAATATAATGACATGGGAGGGCTATGATTTCACTAACTAGTGGATAACACACTTCATTCTAAGTAGAGCCATTGCGAACACCTAACGGGGAGTGCCAATAAAAAGGTAGATAAGTTTTGATGGGCATAAAATTGATTAGATCTATAGTGACATACTAGATTCTTATCATCTTTGCTTATAGTTTAGTACCGTGATGCTGCGATTCGGTCATTACGATGGCATAGGCTAGGGGCATCTAGAGTTAAGTAAGTTATTGTTCTTTGCAAGCACAGAGAAGGGGTAAAGAATAAGGTATGCTTCTATTTTTCACCATACCTCAATTTTGTCTTAAATCATTTGAATCCTACATAGATTAAAATCTCTTTGCAAAGAGAAAGGTCTTCCATAATATCGAAACTTGTTGTTATATTTTGTTAAGCTGTTACATTTACTTGTTATTTTCTTTTTAGCTTTTTTAGTAGTAATTTTTAGTAAGCATATCATTTTAAATCTTTTATCATTTTAATTTGAAATTTAAATAGAATTTTTTTAAGATGATTTTAAGAGTTACCACATTCCTCGTGGGATCAATACTAAGGTTTTTAAAGAAAATCCTATGTTAATTGAAACGATACGTATACTTGCGTAGTACTCCTAGTGTGAAAATCTATTATGTATATCATAAATTAGTGCAAGTTTCAGACTAGACGCTATATACAAATTGAGATATACTTTCTTACATAATAAGGAGATTAAAAATACTTGTAAGTGCGGACTGGGACATGTTTTTGGCACTGACAAAACTTTTTAACTTACAATTTTATTTGAATTGTAGTTTCAAAAATTTAAAAAATTTGAAAAGAATTTAAAAAATTGAAAATACCAAATACATTTTAAAAATTAAAAATTCAAATAAATATTTATTTTTTGTGTGCTATTTTATTTTCTGCAATTTTTTCTTTGTTTATGCATAGTTTTGAATCTGAAGATTTAGTGCCTTACGATTTTGAATTGGAAGAAACTCTTAGAAAATTTCAAAAACAAGGAAGACTTCATAATTCTCAAGAAATGGCAAACACATCGCAAAACAATTTTGAAATTCAAACTGCTAAAAATGAATTTCATAAATTACAAAAAACCTTTAAGGAACTATGCGAACCCTACAGTAGATGAATTCATTTAAGCATTCAAACTCCTATTGTAAAGGCTAAGTCATTTGAAGTTAAACCTTTGATTATACAAATGGTACAAAATAATCATTTTAGAGGAACAACATTTGAAGATCCTAAATGAGATTTTGCAAGTTTTTTTGAACTGTGTGCTACATTAAAATATGTTGGCATATCAAATGACACCGTCAGAATTAGAATTTTTCCTTTTGTATTAAGAGATAAAAATAAGATGTGGTTAAATTCATTAGCACCTGGATCTATTAGAACTTGAGGAGATTTAGCTCAAAAATTTTTTGTTAAGTATTTTCCACCCTTAAAAACTATGAAGCTCGGAAATGATATTACTTCTTTTACTCAGTATGAAGGAGATGTTGACCTCGCTTTTGTGAGGAACCTAAAATGACACTCATAAACTAGACATGTCTTGAGTAACCCTTTGTTTCAGGATCCTAAGACAACTCACAAAGAACAAAAATGATCATCATGATCAATAAGGCAAAGGGTCTACCAATATTGACGCTTTTCAACTTAAATAAGGTCCCTAAAACCTTAAAAACTAGATTAACTTCCAGTATACCCCATTTAGATTTTTAACCAAGCTGACACTCCAAAATGATCACATCAGCAATGATAAACCATAATTGATCACCATATGGTCAATTTAACCATCTTGGTCAACCTTGGTCAAACTTAAACCGTATCACTAAAACCAATGACCCCATGACTAAACTAACTATGACAAGGTCAAATAAGTCATACTTGTCAATCCTAGATCTAAATTGGTAGCTTATGGCCAACCATGGTCAACTTGGTCAAACTTGGTCAACATTACCATTTTTGGTAAATAATTGGTCTTTTCATCAAATTAATTTATGCTTTTAATTAATTAATCATTTAATTAATTAAAGAGAGTGAAATTAAGGATTATTAGACCTAGAATTTAATTTAAAGTATTTGTTTAAACCCATGACAAGACAAAAATCCATATTTTACACTTAAAACCTAAATCCACTCTCTGACAAATTGTTAATGGGTCACCCTGACCCATGAAACACACCATGAAATTATTAATCTTCATAAACAACTCATTAGTCATGAAAATTGACTCAAGACAAAGTGTTATCATGAAGGCATCATGAAGGGAATAATGAAGTGTCATTCCTTCATGAAATTTTGAATAAGGATGAGGAGAGGTCATCACTCACCTTCACCCTTCTCCAATAAAAGAAAGACTCCTCTAAACCCTATCTTACACATGAATAGAGCCATCAAGAGCATGACATTAAAAATGATGAGGAGGAGGAATATGTGCCATCCCCTTAATTAATTGACTGGTTAATGAATCATATGGGGGAGACTGATTCAAGACACCCTTAGGCGGTCTTATCCACCTCCCAGACCTTCCAATGGAGGGAGATCAAAACATGAAACCAATCTTATGAGGAGGAATATGTGCCATCCCCTTCCTTAATTTATTGAATGATTAATAAATCATATGGGGGAGGCTGATTCAAGACACCCTTAGGCGGTCTTATCCACCTCCCAGACCTTCTAATGGAGGGAGATCAAAACATGAAACCAATCTTCAACCTAAGGGAGATCCCATATAGATAATGCAATGAAAACTTCAACCATGATAATTCTTGGCCAGGAGACTTTTCCACAGACATGATACAACCTCCACCTTCTTCCTCAAGTAAAACCAAGCTCCATAGCCACCATTAATGGATATAAAAAGGGGTAATCCATGAGTTACCAGGAGAAGAGAGATACATACAGTGCCCAATACCTGAAACACCCAAGATGAAAATTGTTGTCCTTGCCCAAAGTAGTTGAACCAACCCCATAGTTTCAACCCCTAACTTCCACTGACCTGCTCCAATTTTACTCTCCAAATCTAGGGCATATTTCAAGTTTGAAACAAACTAAGGCAAAGCCCCAAATTGATTCTTCTAAAAGCTTCCCTAAGCTCTAAGAAGAAGATTCAAATCGAAATTGGCCTTCTCCATAGGCTCTGACCCACTGTTCGGTGAAGCCGTGACCACTTTCACTGAACTCCTCCTCATACCTAATTTCAATCAAAATTAAGGTCGAAGCAAGCTAGCTACTAAACTCAAGGCAAAGCTTTAGAACCAAACAAATTGAAGTTCCATCCACTGAGGCCAAGGTATGTTAGCTAACTCTAAAATTTTCTCAATTTTCAGACATTGTGAAGGAAATCTTCATTTCATGGCGAATAATTTGTATAGATGTCTTTTCCATGAGGAGATATCTTCTTGAAACAAAAAAAATCATCAAATTTGATTGAGGATCGAAGGAGATCTTAAGTCAAAACCATGAACGGCTCTTGGTTCATCTCCCTTTGGGACGATGAACCAATGCCGTCAATTTTTCATGGTTAGGAAATGGATGACCCTGATTAAGCCAGATCGATGTTTCATCCATATGAAATAGATGACACAGTAGGCCAACTCAACGTTTGTGTGGATTAGCCTACAAATCATAAGCCGCCATGTGGGATTTCAACGTATCCTAGGTTTGAGTTGGCGCCACATCAGATAAGTAGATAAATAAGTAAATTAATTACAAAAAATACCTAAAACCTTCAAAATCCATATCTTGAACTAGAATTATAAAAAAAAATGTGATAAAAATACCTCTGGATTCAGAGAAATGAGGAGAAAATTGTAGAAGGGAAACAAAAATTTAATAAATTGTTGGTAATTTTTAATTAATTAATTACTCTCTCGAGCATTTTAATTATTAAAATCTATTTATAAATCCAAAAATTTTGAAAATTTTAGGGATTAAGCTTTAAGCCCTTATGAACTTCCACTGATTTTTTCAAGGCTAAGAAAATTCTCCAGGATGCAATTTTCTAATTTCTATCATGTTTTGTAATTATTCTTAAAAATAATTATAAAAATTTAAGAAATTGGAAATTAGATTTGAAAATGGTTAAACTATTTTGATGGACAATTCTAAACTCTAAACCAAAAATATCTAGCCATTGGGAAAATTAGAATGACGTTTCTACATCTAAGTTCAAAATTATAAAATTTAAAATTATATTTCGAAATCCTAAATCTTCTTAGGCTTGGAAATTAGCATTTAATGATATATAGGTTTGATCAGACCCTAATCCTTATATCTAAGTCCCAGACTAGATTAAAGGGCGAGTCCAAACCCTTAACTACTTAGGGTCCACTTATTTCCTTAAACTATTGAGTCTGACCCCATAGACTCAGAGTTAAAATGACAAGACATTAAAGTTTAATTAACTTAGACTTAATCTGAATCTAGAACAAATCAAACAAAGACATTTAGGTTCAATCTAGGTGAACCCGTACGTCATAAACCCTAATAAGCTTTAAACCCAAATTACACCTAATTAAACTTTGTTAGACTTTAATCACATTAGGTTTAACTTCATAACACTCATTAAGCCTTAATTACATTAGGCTTAATCATTTTAAACTTCAATTAGGTCTAACCCTAATTCGAGCTAATTAACATTCATTGAGCTTTCCTTACATTAAGCTTAATCACTTTAAACCTCAATTAAGTCTAACCCTAATTAGACCTAATTAAGACTCATGAAGCCTTACTTACATTAGGCTTAATCATTTTAAACCTCAATTAAGTCTAACCCTAACTAGACCTAATTAACACTCATTAAACCTTACTTACATTAAGCTTAATTATTTTAAACCACCACTAGGACTAACACTAACTAGACCTAATTAACACTCAATAAGAATTAGTTACATTAGGCTTAATCCCTTTAAAANAGGGATTAAGCTTTAAGCCCTTATAAACATCCACTGATTTTTTCAAGGCTAAGAAAATTCTCTAGGATGCAATTTTCTAATTTCTATCATGTTTTGTAATTATTCCAAAAAATAATTATAAAAATTTAAGAAATTGGAAATTAGATTTGAAAATGGTTAAACTATTTTGATGGACAATTCTAAACTCTAGACCAAAAATATCTAGCCATTGGGAAAATTAGAATGACGTTTCTACCTCTAGGTTCAAAATTATAAAATTTAAAATTATATTTCTAAATCCTAAATCTTCTTAGGCTTGGAAATTAGCCTTTAATGATATATAGGTTTGATCAGACCCTAATCCTTATATCTAAGTGCCAGTCTAGATTAAAGGGCGAGTCCAAACCCTTAACTACTTAGGGTCCACTTATTTCCTTAAACTATTGAGTCTGACCCCATAGACGCAAAGTTAAAATGACAAGAAATTAAAGTTTAATTAACTTAGACTTAATCTGAATCTAGAACAAATCAGACAAAGACATTTAGGTTCAATCTAGGTGAACCCGTACATCATAAACCCTAATTAGCTTTAAACCCAAATTACACCTAATTAAACTTTGTTATACTTTAATCACATTAGGTTTAACTTCATAACACTCATTAAGCCTTACTTACATTAGTCTTAATCATTTTAAACTTCAATTAGTTCTAACCCTAACTCGAGCTAATTAACATTCATTGAGCTTTCCTTACATTAAGCTTAATCACTTTAAACCTCAATTAAGTCTAACCCTAATTAGACCTAATTAAGACTCATGAAGCCTTACTTACATTAGGCTTAATCATTTTAAACCTCAATTAAGTCTAACCCTAACTAGACCTAATTAGCACTCATTAAGCCTTACTTACATTAAGCTTAATTATTTTAAACCACCAGTAGGACTAACACTAACTAGACCTAATTAACACTCAATAAGAATTAGTTACATTAGGCTTAATCCCTTTGAAACTCAATTAAGTCAAACCCTAATTAGGCCTAATTAACACTCATTAAGCCTAACTTACATTATGCTTAATCAATTTAAACCTCAATTAGGTCTAACCCTAATTAGAGCTATTTAGCACTCATTATGCCTTACTTACAGAAGGCTTAATCACTTTAAACCTCAATTAAGTCTAACCCTTATTAGATCTAATTAAAACTCATTATGCCTTACTTACATTAGGCTTAATCACTTTAAACCTTAATTAGGTCCAACCCTAATTAGACCTAATTAACACTCATTAAGCTTTACTTACATTAGGCTTAATCACTTTAAACCTAAACTAGGTCCAACCTTAGTAAGACCTAATTAATACTCATTAAGCCTTACTTACATTTGACTTAATCAGGTGAAACTTAAATTAGGTCTAACCCAAATTAGACCTAATTAAACTTCATCAAGCCTTACTTACATTAGGCTTAATCATTAAAAACCTCATTTAAATCTATCCCTGATTAGACCTAATTAATCTTCATTAAGCCTTACTTACATTAGTCTTAATAACCAAAAACCTCATTTAGGTCTGACCCTAACTAGACATAATAACCATCATTAAGTCTTACTTACATTAGACTTAATCAATCAAAAAACTTAAGTTCAACTCATCTTAAAGCAAAGTCAACCTAAACCTTAGTTTCAACCGAAAACTAAACTTAACCTAAAATTCTTAGGTCCAACCTAGATTGAACCTAACAATTTTAGTTTCTCAACTCATACTAAATCTAAGTTGAGTTTAAGCAAAAAACCATAGGTCCCAACCACATTGGATCTAAATACTCAAAAATCTTAAGTTCAATCTATATTGAACTTAAATCAACTTTAGGTCCTAACCATAATGGACCTAAACACTCTAAACTTTTAGGATCAATCTATAATGAACTTAAATCAACTTTAGGTCCTAACCACATTGGACCAAAACACACTAAACTTTTAAGTTCAATCTATATTGAACTTAAATCAACTTTAGGTCCTAATCACATTGGACCTAAACAAATTAAAAGTTATACCTACATTGAACATAAACTCATCCCTATCTTAAGTCAGACATTGGACTTAAAATCATGGACTTAGACATTTTATTCTTTAGGTTCAATTTATATTGAACATAAGTTTACTTCAAGTCCTAAATACTTTGGGCATAGAATCATTCAAACCTATAGTTCAATTCATAAAGAACTTAAATTAAAATAAGGTCCGACCGACATTGGGCTTAAAATTAACTTCAACTTTATGTTCTTCAACAAAAATTTGACCTAAGATACTCTTTAACTTTAGGTTCTACCTGTATTGATGCTAAATCACTTCAAATTTTACGTCCCATCTAAATTGCACTAAAAATTATCTTCAATCGTAGATTCTATCTAAGTTGAATCTAAATGATATTAACATTTTGGTTCTATCTAAATTGAACTTAAAGGATATCAATCCTTAGATTTTACCAAAACCTAAAGCCAAAAACATAATCCATTGAACTTTAATTAAACCCAAATCAAAAGACATTTTCATAAAATTTAATTTCTCAACTCACTGACTTAAAATTCACTTTAAAAGACATTGAAACTTAAACTTGAACCTAAAAAAGCAACTAGGTTTGATAAGATATTTTTGAGGAGGTATCTCATAGTTATTAACATAATATCTTCCAACCACTTGTGGTTAATCAAATTGCAAACATAATGACCCAAGACGATGAAACCATGGGATCTAGATCGGGTCATCCCAAAGAAAAGTAAACAATGAAGATGACAAAAATGACAAAATTGATTTGACTAATAAATCGTAAACAACCTAAAATCTTACAAAATCTAAAATTTGAATTAGACATTAAAACATAAAATTGAACCATAATGAACAAAGATCAGCGAATGCAACTTGAACACCAGCATTCAGATTTATGATGATTTCTTGGACAACACAATCTGTGGTTACTGACAAGAATCTTTCCATCCTGATTTAAACACTTTTTAGACTAATTTGATTTGATTACTTTACGACACCAAGACGAAAAATCCATAGACATCTTGACTCGGTGGTTTAAAAATTATTAAACCAAATAAATTAACAAAATTAAACATGATTTCATGCCAACCATGTTTTGTTTTATAGGTTCATTAGAGACATAAAATAAATTGTGTTTTAGATTTACTTTACATGTTATGAGGTGTGCTAACTCTATATTGCAGGATGACATTCTGAAGCAGAACCTTGAAACAACAAAATAACAAAAACATGACAAACAAAATAAAATTCAATAAAATGGCATGACATGCCAAACATAATAAAATAAAATAAAATGACACGACATGATAAAAAAACAAAAACCAAACAAAAAAATGATAACAACAAAACCAAATAAAATGACAAAATAAAAAGAAAATGACATGACAAGACATGAGCAAAATTAAAACTTTAGAGTATTATCAAATTCTTAGAAATCTATTACCTTAGGAATAAACATTTGATGTTTATTGCCTTGACCTTGACATTTCTTAGAAGAACGAGTGTTAATGTTAATCATGAGTTTTCTCAGATGGTCTTAACTGTGTGAGATGTAATTAATTATAGGAGCTTGCTTCTATAGGAGAAATAAGAACTCATAATAGGTGATATACCTAAATCTCTGGTTATCAAAATTTTCATGTGGTTTTCTTTATGCAAGAAATCATTTTCTCTATAATGACTACCATCTCGACACTTTTTTTCTCATGTTTTCTATTTTATCATTTTCCTTCTTTCTCCTAGTTTCTTAACATCTAAGAATCTTTCACATGAATCAAGAGAATATGTTACTTGGAGATTAGGGCAGTAAAATAGAAAAGTACAGTGGAGACACCTTTCAAACAACAACACCAAACCATCAACTTGATGACGAGAATTGGCGGCGATCAGACGACGTGACGGAGCTTCCGATTTATCAAGGTAGTGGCGACTCCACTGGGGACTTTCTCTCTCCTCATCTCTTGTTAAATTCTTCCTTATTCATACAAAGATGTTCTATCTTTTGATAGATAAGATTATCTTACTTAGAGTTCACTCTTTGATTATAAGAGTTATTTATGACAAACATTCCGTGACATTCACGATAAACATTCCATGAAATTCAAAACTAAAATTCTATGACATTTACAACAGACATTCCATGACATTCATGATAGACTCTCCATTCGATGACAAACATTCCATGATATCTGTGATAGACATTCCATTTTATCTATGACAGACATTGCACGATCTCTTCGACATTCCATAATAACAAGACAAAAATGACATATCATAATAAATTCCCAATTTACAAAATGTCTATAATAAATTCTGACATATAACCTTTCTGAATGTTTCAAAAATTGTGATAGATTCTCCTGACTCAGTCTTTTCCTACTTGCAAGATCTTCATACACCAATCAATGAAGATGCTTGCCTCTACCAAAATGACATTGGGTTGTTTGATGAAACTAATCTTATGATGGATGGTCCATCCCACTTCATTATAGAACCCTTTGAGGAGTTTAACTTCAATCCCTATAAAGATTTTGATCTTTTTGGGCAAGATTTACCTCATGAATTTCATGTAGAACAATTAACTTTTAAGAAAATGGAGGAAGAACTTGATCAGAAGGGAAAGAAATTTTATGTGGAAGATGACATTTTATCGCAATGTATATATTTTGATGGAGCTTGTTCCAAGAGTGTTCCATTAACACAAAATCAACTAAAAAATAGAACTCGTTCTCTTAGAAGAAAGAAGAAAAAAATGAGATAAAAATTTTTAAAGCATCTGAATCACAGGAAAGGGTTTTCGGGAACACATCTTCTTCAAAATAAGCTTTTTCCAATACCCGTCGAGTACGAAGATAATGCATTCCAATATTTCCAAAGAGAAATTCCTCTTCAATACAAACTATATACTTTCGGATCAAAAGACTTGCACAAAAAGTAAGATGTTTACTCTCTTGACTTTTGGACAAAATGGTGTGTACAATCTCTACGTCCATGAAAAAGAAGCTTCTTAACTCAAGACACATAACACGGCATGATGATTTAATCTTGGAGGCAAATAAAAAAATCTACTAAAATGAAATATCTTGTGCAAATGTTAAAAGCTGCTGAGCATTCCTACTCACACCATGATCATATACTTCTTATAACATCTCGTCCAATACTCCGGACAGATTTATGTACACGTGAGATATCAGAAAGAATCTCTGATGATGTAGACACTTCTATGGAGATTTCTCAATGGAAAATTTGTGAAAAACATCCTGTCAAAAAATTTGAAGGAATATTGAATTATCGACATGGAGAAAGGAAAAAATCTTCCAACACTCTGAGTGAGGAGTTTGGGGAAATAAACATGGTTGATACATGAGCCACTTTCGTATAATGAGAATTATCTCCACAAGCCAAAGAAAAGCTAACAAAAGGGTACAGGCTATTATTCAACAAAGAGATGAAAAAATCAATTGTTTTGAACAAAAGATCAAAGAAATGATGGAAACTTTACAAAATCCACCACAAACAACTGTTCAACCTGCCATTGAAATCATTACAACTGAAGTAATACATTTTCTCAAAGAAAGAAGAGAACCAATTGAAATTGAGGAAAGCACTGAAAAATAAAAAGATTTCACCCCAATTGGAGTTCTAAAAAAAGAAATCAGATAGCTTTTGGAACAAAAGTAAAAGAGACATTGGCTTGGGTGAGGGCTAGATCATTAATTTCAATGGGTATACCATATCCGGAGGAATTTGATTCTGTCCAATATCCTAAAGGATTTGTTCCACATCTCTTCAATATGTTTAATAAAATAAGTAATCCTCATCAATATTTGGAACATTTCAGAGCAAGATGCGGCATTGCAGGAGGGAGCGATGATCTGCTATTATGTCAATTTGTCAGCAGTTTTACGGAAGTTGCTTATAGATAATATGCAAAACTTCCCAATGGTTCTGTTAAGACATTTTTTGAACTTTAAAGTCTCTTCATCCAACTATTTGCTAGAACACAACATCATATAACAATCAGAGATTTAGTGGTGGAGAAACAAAAGCCAAGGGAAACCCATGTACATTACATTTTTCTGTGGAGAAATTTCAGCATGAAATGTGAACCCCAACTTTCGGAACAACTTGAAATTGAAATTCTGCTCAAGAATTATCACGGTCCTATAACATTTATGTTTAAAGGATTTATTATAAAGACATTTAATAAAGTACTTAGCAAAGCTGCCAATCTTCAAGAAGGAAGCTAAGTAAATGAGTGTAACAGAAAAGACCGGGAAGATAAAATTGGTTAAAACATTTGAAAAAAAATCAGGATATGTCTTGACAATAAACAAAGATAAGGAGCTGATGCAAGTACAACTTGAGTAGAAAAAGCAACGACAAAATATAAATCATCAACATTCCCAGCTACTTTCACAGCTGCAATTCCAGCAATCAACACCATAATCGATAAAAAAGGAATCTATATTTGAGAGGATTAAAAAAGAGTATCAATTCAAGATAGAAGCAGTATAAAGATATTTTGCAGCTTGTTTAAAATACCAGAATTCAAATTGTCTAAAGGAAGAAGATCGGGAGAAGTTGATATGAAAGAAAATCTTAATTACTGTCCTTATGATTGGATGTTCAAATACAAAATTGAAAAAAGATTTGTCTTCAAAGTCTGGCTGGAACGCAACTTCAAAGAAGTGAATATAGTAATCCCAAAAGAATACTTGAAAGAACTTGAAAAAGGTTCGTTTAATATGATTTTGGTTGATAAACTTATTTCTAGAGGTCCTTCTAATAATGACAATAATGAAATACTGCTTAGCAAAAATATCTTAAGAAGACTATCAGAGACATCCAAATCACTCAAGATTTGACATCAATGACAATTCAATCTTCAAGAAAAAAAAAAGAAAGAATAAAAAATGATTAGAGGTCTTTTAGATATATGGGCTGCTATTTGATACACCAAAATAATATATTACTTTAAGTATATATTTTATGCTTATTTTTTGTGATATTACACTTTAAAGAAGGGTATTGTCATGTTTTTTGTTATAGGTATATCAAATTTAGGTATTTGGAGCAAAAGTAGCAAAAAAGACAAAATTTGGAGCCAAAACAGTGAAGTTTCAAATTGTGGTACATGATACGCTAGATCGGCGCATGATATGCTAGATTTGCGTCAGATGCCCCAAAATGGCGCATCTCGCATCGAAGCCTAGAACATTGTGATCTTAAGAAAACTGGCGTATGATGCGCTAGATTTGAGCCAGATGGACCATTTGACAGACAGTTGGCGCATGATGCGCCAGATTTGGCACCAAATGTGCTAGGGATGACATTTTGTAGATTAAGGTGGTTCGGGATAAGTTTTGCCTAAATTTGTAAAGGCTCACTTATTTTAAACACCCCTTGGAGTAATTCAATGCATCTAGACACTTTTTATGGTTCTTTTATGAAGGGATATGTCTCTTAGATCAATGGACATATCATTTGAATTAAAAAGAGGTGACTTTTGGATAAAATATTGGAGGGAATTTTGAATTCTTTTTAGAGGGAGGCAACCTTTAATAAAAGAGAAGGAAGTCTGATGCGAGTAGAGGTGTGTGGCGTGAGTTAGAGAGAGAGAGAAAGTTAAGGGCTTAGAGATTTTCTCCAAGGATTTTAAGAGGAGAGGGAAGGTGAGAGATTTCTTCTTCATTACACTTTTAAGAGAGAATTGAGAGTGCTTGTAAAGNAAGTGAAGGTCTTAGAGATTTTCTTCAAGGATTGTAAGAGGAGAGGGAAGGTGAGAGATTTCTTCTTCATTACACTTTTAAGAGAGAATTGAGAGTGCTTGTAAAGAGAGAAAGACTTCGAGAGAACTTCTAGGGGTTTGCTTGGAAAAGATTGTGAGTAAGTTGTGTATTTTCTCTTTTATTTTGTAAACTTGTTTTTATTAATGAAATTTGTGTTTTGTTGTATCCTTCTAATAAATTCTGTGTAGTCTTCTTTATCTTTCTCCATATAATGAGAATTGGTTTTGTGAAGAATCGATTTTGTTTTATATGGTTTTACATATTAATAATTTGTTTTGATTTGATCTTCAATCTTCATTTACTTTTCAATCTGGCCAATTGAAATATTAAAATGTGTTGAGAAACATAAGTTCTGAAAAGTCTATGATCTATGACATGGGAAAAATCACATTTAATTTCATGGGAGAGTATTTCATCCATGGAACTAAGTGCAAATAAATAGGGAAACATACTTTCCTGTGGACTTCATTGTATTAGATATGGAGGAAGATGAAGAAATTCCTATCATTTTAGGATAACCATTGGAAGAGCTTTGATTGATTGTAGAAAAGAGAACTGACTATGAGAGATAGTGATCAAGAGGTTACATTTAATATTATAAAATTGATGAGATACCCTGCAAAAGAGCAAGAGATTAAATGCTTCAAAATATATATTAATGAATATCTAAGCCATGAATATTTTAAAAAGACATTTGAAAGAGAATTTGAAAAAGAATATATGAAATATCAAGATGAGGATAAAATTTAAGATGAATCTACGGAAGTAAGTAAAGAAGATTTCGATTATCTTTAAGAAAAATTTGAATTGTTAGATCCTACAGAAAGTAATAAGGATTTGATTCCTTTTATTGAAAATATTCTTGAACTAGAACTCAAAACACTTGTTACACATTTAAAGTATGTATTTTTAGGGGATTTATCTACCTTACCTGTCATAGTATCCTCAGAATTAACAGATGAGAAAGTACAACAGTTGTTGGAAACATTAAAAAGATATAAAAAATTCTTTCGATGGACATTTTCTGATATTAAAAGGAATAATTCCTTGAATTTGTATGCATATAATTTTATTGGAAGATCAACATGAACTAAGAGTTGATTCTCAAAGGAGATTAAATCCAATGATGAAAGAAGTTGTTAAGACAGAAATTTTATATTGGTTAGATGTTGGAATAATATATCCCATTTTAGACCGTACTTAGGTAAGTTCAATTCACTATGTTCCAAATAAAGGAGGAGTGACTGTAGTGATGAATGAGAATAATGAAATAAATCCAACAAGACAAGTCAACGAATGGTGAATCTACATGGACTAGAGACAATTAAATTTTGTCACCAAAAAGGATCATTTTCCTTTACCCTTTTTGGCCCAAATGTTGGATAGACTGGCTGGGCACATATATTTTTATTTTCAAAATAGATATATTGGTCATCATCAAATACCTATAGCTTAAGAGGATCAAGAGAAAATAACATTTACTAGTCCTTATGAAACTTTTTCTTTTTAGCGAATGTCCATTAAATTCTGTAATGCCCCTGCAATATTTCAAAGAAGTATGATGTTAATTTTTAGTGATTTAATTGAAAAAGGGATTGAAGTATTTATGGATGATTTTTCTGTATTAGGAANAATCCCATATAGACAATAGTTTCAATAAATAAGCACAACACTGTAAGTGACATACATACCCCAAGGAATAGACATATCACTTATCTGTGAGGCTCGATTAAATAAATAAAAGAATTTATGACATCTATTTTAGTCTGCAAAACCACTTTATGTTGACTGAAAAATTTTCCCATATATAACACGAAAGATTAGATTGGGTTTATATCTAAAGTTCCCTATAAGGGTAAGCCTTTATAGTTAATAAATTTTAGACAACCAAAATCGTCTATGAAAACACTAAAATTAGATCAGAAAATATTATCTTCAAGGATTTAAAAGGGTAGGACTTTTGAAAGGTCATATAAAGGAGTGTAAAATTGGCAATGCTCAAATTTGGAACAATTATTATGGAACCCAAAGGGAGAAAACTAAAGAATGTAAAAGACCCTGAGGAAAACCTCGGTGACTTCCCAAGTTATCTTATACTTTAGCTTTAGTTTTGGAGTGATAATATTAAATGTTTCATTCTATAAATTATTATTATTTAGGGCTTACATTTGTATAACACATTCATACAGATATCATGAAAGATAAGAGGGTTTATGTCATAAATAATGACAACCTTGGAGCCTAAGATAAGTTAGGGCTTAAATTGCACAACATGATTGTGCAAAGGCTTAAAGATGAGGTCAAGATTTATGTCTCACTAAGCAAACAACCTCGATATACTATGACTTGTTATTTAAATTCTAAGGAAAGATTTATATTGTAATTCCACATGCTCTCTCTCAAAGTTGTTCTTCTATATATCCTTTTCATGCTGCCCACTAAGTTAGCTCCAAGCTCCTCGTTGAAGTAGCACCCCTACTGTCTAAGGCTTGAATGGTTCTACCATTTGTGTTTAAGTGTTGTTGTTATTGTTCAAACATTATTAGGGGAGGTTTAAAGTTGATTAGAATGACACCGGCTAGGATCTCACCGTTCCCTCATTTTGGTACCACTATTTTCTTTTGTATCTACTTAGTCTAAACACATTATTAGATTCATTTAAACTGGGAAGATGTCGTTATCAATTGTGGTTTACATCATCTAAGGGTCTCCCGTAAATCCAAAAGGACATATTATGTAATGTTATGTTATTTTTGTTTTGTTTTTAAAATGTTATTTAATTTTGAGAATATGTTGTGTTTTGCATATAAAGTAAGAAAATACTAGTAGAAAAATGCTATAAAGTAAAGAAAAAAATTACAGTGCATAAAATATAAATGCGTAACAGTCATCTTCTATCTACTCCTGCTGCATGATTAGAATCATAAAGCAGAATATATTTATAGGAATTAAGTAAATTATAGGAAATTAAACGAAAGCATCCGGTAAGGAAAAGTCAGAAACTAAGTCATAGAAAAAATTGAGTAAAAGAAGAAAACTTGTAGTCACATATGAAAGACCAGGACTTAGTGTAAGACATTGGTAAAGGTGGGGGCTCAAAGTTGGACTATGTGTTTTCCAACCTTGAGTGAAAGCTACCAACCCAAAAACCTGCAGAGGGTAGTCCTAACCTCAATCAAAGTAATTAACTGTGGGCTTTCATAAATTTTCAAATGAATTTAATTTTCACGCATATAAAATTTATTTTATCATGCAAAAGAGATTTTTGTTTAAGACATTTTTTGGTAGAATGGTGCAGTCCAAAAGTTAAGTATTTTAATCGAGCTAGGACTACAAACAACCTAAAAGTATTGGAGGCAATCATCTTCTTAATAGTTGTCGAGTAGTATCATCGCTCCTTATCCTCTCCTTTTATTAATGGTCCTGTTGACCTCACTTTTGGTTGAGGTCTAGAAAACTTCTTTAGTAGCCTAGGTCTAGTCATAGGACTTTCCTATTGACTAGTCTTAGAAAATTAGAAGAGGTACCCCACCATTAGAAATTCAAAGCCTTTCTCTTTACTCAACTTGAAGTTTCACATATTGATCTTAACTTCTAGCATTTAATAGGTAAGATCATTGTGAGAGGATTCAAGAGGAGTTCCTATAGGATTACTTGGCCTTAGGATTGACCCTGGGT
>JXCR01141193.1:1900-61147 GCA_002079205.1 Phalaenopsis hybrid cultivar
AGGAAAGTGAAATTGGTTTCTACCAATTAACCCCTTGTGTTTCAAGCATCAAATAAATTAATTAGGATCAGAGGTTACCTATTTCCTTCCTTAAATTAAGCCTAAATGTTAATTAAGGCTAAATTTCCAAAATTACACATTTGCCCCTACTCTTTGACTTAAGCCTAAATGTTAATTAAGGCAAGATTTCCAAAATTACACATTTGCCCCTAAGCCTTGAATTAATCCTAAATGTTAATTAAGGCAAAATTTCCAAAATTACACATTTGCCCCTAAGGCTCTTTAACACTTCATAAATTTAGTAAAATTAAATTCAAATGACTTTGAAATTTTTATCCTACCTCATTCATGGGTCAATTAAGATCCTCCTTGAATTAAGCCTAAATGTTAATTAAGACTAAATTTCCAAAATTACACATTTGCCCTTAAGGCTCTAACACTTCATAATTTATCAAATTTAATCTAAATGACTTTGAAATTTTTATCCTACCTTATTCATGGGTCAATTAAGACATTAGAGAAGAAAATGTGATTTTTCAATTTCAATGACTTTGAAATTTTTATCCTATTTCATTCATGGGTCAATTGAGACATCAGAGGAGAAAATGTGTACTTTGAAATTTTTATCCTACCTCATTCATGGGTCAATTGAAACATCAGAGGAGAAAATATGATTTTTAAAAATTTAATTTTATTTTTTATCCTACCTCATTCATGGGTCAATTGAGACATCAGAGGAGAAAATGTGATTTTTAATTTTCTCCTACCTCATTCATGGGTCGATTAAGACATCAGAGGAGAAAATGTGATTTTTCAAAATTTACTAACTCATTCCTGAGTCAATTAAGACATTAGAGGAGAAAATGGGATTTTTCAAAATTTAATTTAATTTATATAATTATTTTCATGCAGAAATAAGATTTTTTAAAGAAAATTCCTAACTTGACCAAGATAAATTCTAATTCCTTGAAGTTTTTACTGGAGATAGACCAAGACTAGAGAAGCCTTTGAACAAAATTTCATAATTTTTCAAATTCTCTGTAATTAATTAGAATTATTTTAAATTTTGGGCTATTTAATAAAAATATAATACTTTAAATGGTAAAAATTAGGTTTTGTAATTTTGAAAAATCTCCCTAAGGTCAAAGAACTAAAAGGAGTAATTTTTATGATTTTCAAATTTTTATTTGATTTATTAGAATTATTTTAGTGAAAAACTCATTTTTTGGCCTTTAAAAAATATTTTTAAGCTTTGAAATTCAATATCTTTATTTAGAAAATCAAAAAAAAATATTCTAATTTTTCCTAATTGATTAGGAAGCAATTTAGAACATTTCTATGAGTTTTATTACTTTTGTGATTTTTATGAATTTTTAATTATTTAAATATTTAAAATAGGCTAAAAATTAAGTTTTTATCCTAAATATTATTTTATTTTTATAAAATATCCCGAATCACAGAGAACTCAAAAAAATAAGTTTCATAATTTTTTGAGTTATATTTTGATTTTTAAAAATCATTTAAGTGTCAAAAGTAATATTTATCTTTAACTCAACTTAAGTTATCAAATGAACTCAAAATATTTTAAAATTTTTATATTGAGTTCTCTGGGTCATAAACCACAGTGGAGATCAAAAATCAAGTCATTTAAATGTTTATGTTTTCCAAAATTTATTATTTTAATGATTTAGTGTTTGTAAAATTTAAGGGTATTTTAAATGACTTGACTCATGAAATTATTTTCAAAAGCTTCTCTAATCATGGTGGACCTTCCAAAACTTTCTTAGGATTTTCTAATCAGTATACTAATTTCCATGATTATTTTAAGGAAGTAATGTGCAAGATCTTAAAAAATATGGATCTCTGTATAAGAACCTCATCTGACTTTGGAAAAATCAAAGAAAGTTTCCCCTTACAGAGGCTACAACATGCCAAAATTTCAAGCCAAGGTGATGTGTCAATATGGATGGAGAATCAAATGATTCCAAATAGTGTTTAATTAATTAAAAATATTTTATGCATCAAATGGGCTTTTATTCCACTCAAACAGTGTTTAATTAATTAAAAATATTTTATGCATCAAATGGACTTGAAATTTATTCCACCATTGTTCTCCTCTGTTCCCTGAGCAAGAGGGTATTTTTATTTTATTTTTGTGATTTTTCTACACCAAGTTATGTACTTTTGAAGTTAGAGGTATTTAAATAAATAGAAAACGACCCTATTTATCTATTTAAACCACGCTTGCCACCTCATCCTACGACGGCTCCGAAGGCATGTGTGGCGCGCTTTGGTTGGATGACGCCGTCCACGTAGCTTGCTGAGTCGGCCCGCTGTTTATGTCCCGAAGCGTCGTCTGGCTCGATCTCCTCTGTCTGTTTGATACACGCGCGATCAGACGGCACGTGGTCATCGTCCTCAATGGCTTAGGCCGAGAGCCGTCAACCTTCAAGGCCTAAGATCTCTCTTGTTTCTCAGCCAAATTAAGTGAATTTTTTTTTAAATGCTCGCCTTGGTGAGACGAACATATCCATACGGCCAATGTGTCATGAAATTAAGCTCAAGTAAATGGAGAATCAAAATAGGCTCGGGAGGAGGAGAAGTTTTATATCTTTGCTCTGAGAAGGGAGGCTTCAATCAGAGGTGTTCGACACGTTCGTTGGGGTCCAAGGAGGCTAGTGATTGATTCCCTGGTATTGGTGTAATGCCTAGGTATGAATTCAACCAAGCTCGATTTCAGGTGTTGGTCTAGAGCTATGGTGGAGGCTATTTTAGAGGGTAATTTGATAGGTATTTTTCTTCTGTTACTGTTGTGAAAGTGTGGGCACAAGCAATTGAAGTTTGGTGCAGTTTTGAGAGATGTCTTGTTTCTGCCCTAATTTTTAAGCTTAAAATTAGGGTTGTACAGTGGGAATCAAGACAGTGGAGTGATTGGAATGGGCTGTGGAGATCTCAAGGAAGCTCTGTGAGTGATTTGGGAGGTTCTCTTTGAGAAAAATTTTTGCACACCTCCCTTGGCCGTGGAGGTGAGTTTTTATAAAAATGGACATGGGGTGGCTCTCAGGGCATAAGCTTGGGTGCATTGTGGTGCTTAGGTGGGGGGCAGAGGAGCTCTTCAATTTGATTTGGATGAGCTGGCCTCTAGGTTTGATTTGGGTGAGGTGTCATGGGGGTGGCTCTCAGTTTTGACCTTTTCCGGCCACTAGGCTGGCCGCCCGGCCAAGGGTAGGTGGCTAGGAGCTCAGGGAACCAGAGGAATCCATCAAACAATTTAATGCAAATGTGCTTTGATTTGGCAAAGATATCTTAAGCATGTGTATTTTTGGGAATAAGATCCCTTAATTTGGGCAACCTTTGGTACATGAATTGATTTAGATGGTTTTATTGTGTTTGTACTGGTCACTAAGTCCAACTAATGGTTGTGATGGAGTTAATTTGGTGACTTTAGAGACTGGTCACTAAGTCCAACTAATGGCTGTGGTGGAGTTAATTTGGTGACTTTAGGGTGGTTAGGACTCATTTAGTATATGACCAATGGCTGTGGTGGAGTTAGTTTGGTGGCTTTAAGGTGGTTAGGTCACATTTAGTGCATGGGTCCAAGTGGGTGCAAATGACCAAAACTTGGGTTTTGGCTAGGTTATCCATGTCTATTGGCCCAAATAAATGTTTTATTTGGTGTCGATGATCATAAGTAACAACTTTGGTGAAGAATGGAAATGGTTTTGAGTTCAATTGAAGGGTCAATTCGAGGGAATTTTGAACCTTAATCAATTTGGGTCATGTTGGGCTAGGCTTGGGTCTAGCTTGGTTTAGTCTTAGGCTAAGTCCAAATTGATTGTTGTAAATGGTCAATAGTGACCTCATGAAGAGTTTTCAACATGAATTGGATGCCAATTTGGAGGTTAAGGCAATCAATTGGGTGAAATTTGGGGACTTAGCCAATTTGGGACTAAATTTGGGAATTTTGGATTTAGGCCAAAATCAAATGGATGGGGGCTTAGCCAATTTGAGGCTAAATTTGGGAATTTTGGATTTAGGACAATTGGGTGAAATTTGGGGACTTAGCCAATTTGGGGCTAAATTTGGGAATTTTGGATTTAGTCGTTGATAGGGACCTCATGAAGAGTTTTCAACATGAATTGGATGCCAATTTGGAGGTTAAGTCAATCAGGTGAAATTTAGGGACTTAGCCAATTTGGGGCTAAATTTGGGAATTTTGGATTTAGGCAAAAATCAAATGGATGCCTCATGAAGAGTTTTCAACATGAATTGGATGCCAATTTGGAGGTTAAGGCAATCAATTGGGGGAAATTTGGGGACTTAGCCAATTTGGGGCTAAATTTGGGAATTTTGGATTTAGGCCAAAATAAAATAGATTTTTCATGAAGAGTTTTCAACATGAATTGGATGCCAATTTGGAGGTTAAGGCAATCAATTGGGTAAAGGACTTAGCCGATTTGGGGCTAAATTTGGGAATTTTGGATTTAGGCCAAAATCAAATGGATTTGAGGCTTAACCAAGGCCAATTGATGGTTGATTTTAATGTATAGGAATTTTATCAAGTTTTTCAACATTAATTGGGGCCAATTGTCTAGGATATGGGTTCAATTTGGTGAGCTTAGGTCATGTGGTCAAATTTGGGGTCATTAGGCTTAAATCATGGACCAATTGAGCTTTGGTTTGGTTTATTTTGGTCATCTCAAGAGCAAATTTAAGTTTAGGATTGGAATTGGGGCTAATTGAGATCAAATTGATGGACATTTGAGTTGGATTTGGGGAAATTTGGGTTTTTAAAGGCAATTTGGGGATTTTGGCTAAAGATGGTTAAATTGGCCAAATTTGGTCATGTGGTAGTTAAGAGAAATTAAACTGGGAATATTTGAGATTTATTGGGATTTTCTGGGAATTTTTGGATTTTTTGTGATTTTGAACTATGGAGGGGTATTTTGGTAATTTGGGGGTGTTTTAGGGGTAAAAGGCCAAAATGGGTATTTTGGTAGAGTTGAGGTACCAACCATCACTAATAAGCCATGGAATAATGGAAACCCCATTTTGGGTCCTCTACATAGTGGTCTTAGGTAAACCATAGTCCTTGGGCTAGTAGGTTTAGGGGACCATCTACATGAGTATCCCAAAAAGATCAAGGGATCTAGGCTGAAATTTGGTTCCAGAGGTTGTGAGTGATTGTGTGTGCAGATAAGTGTAGTGAGTTCCTTAGCTACAGACCAACACCCAGGGTCAACCTTAAGGTCCAGCAGTCCTAAGGGTGACTCATCTTGAGTTTCCCCCACAGTGACCCCACCTACTAAGTATTTAGAGGTTGAGACAAACATGTGGAACTTCAAGTTAAGTAGAGAAGAGTTTGGAATTTCTAGTGGTGAGGGTGCCTTTTCTAGTTTTATAAGAATAATCAATAGGAAAATTCTATGGCTAGACCTTAGGCTACTAAAGAGGAAAAACTAAACCTCAACCAAAAATGACTATGGCTAGACCTTAGGCTACTAAAGAGGAAAAACTGAACCTCAACCAAAAGTGAGGTCAAGTCATATGGCTAGACCTTAGGCTACTAAAGAGGAAAAACTGAACCTCAACCAAAAGTGAGGTCAACTTAAGTAAAGCTCTTACCTTAAGAAATCTGAATCTAGCAAATTTTGCTCAATTCCACCAAGAAATCTCCACTTAATGGCTTTCCCTAGCTCTCTAAATCGCGAACTTGAGAGGAAAAAAATGACAACGATGGTGAAAATAGTAATTTTCGGGTTTAATTTTCACTTTTAACCATTCACGAACTGGTTTTCGTGAACTGATGCTTAAGCGCGGGTAAGCGGCGCTTAGGCGCCTGCCTCTAGGGTTACATCACACTTAAGCACGAGAATGTGGTACTTAGGCTCCATTGCATGATTTTTAAGATTTTTAAATCTAAGTAAAATCACTATTAGCCTAAGTATACCACCTCTAAATGGTCTCATAACACTTCAATAACTATTTTCCTCTCCCTTAACTCTCTTTTTTTCTCAAAATTCTCCAATATAATTAATTCAATTTGAGGCTAAAAATAACACAAATTTTCACAAAAACAAAAATAACATTCATTCACAAACGAATATAAATACTTATAACACTTAGTTCTCACTTCAAATAGTCTCGGATGAGAAATTACAAACACTTAACAGACTTAAATAATTAGACACATAAAAGTCTTAAACACTAAAAACTAAAACTAAAATGTAAACACAATGAATCCTAACAAACAAACTCAAGCACATAACTTAATTCCACTCTTCATTTAATGGGAAAAACTCCAATTTTTCATTAGTCTCTCCTAGGGAAATCGAAATATAAAGTTGATAAAACGGACGATGGTGACGAGCTTTAATGTTATCTTCTCCAACCCTTTTCTATTTAAGATACATCTCTTTATCCACTTCCTCTATATAACTAGTATGGCTAAAGTGCATTTTCAATTGTCATCCAATATGCTTAAGATGTGCATGAATCTCAATTACCTTGGTCTCCAATAAAGCCATGATAGTCTCAATTTTGTTGATCTTTTCTGATAGTCCTTAGATACTAACGGCTAAGAAACCGTTATACATCTCCTCTGCACTTTGACTAATGAATTTCTTCCTCATTATCTCTTTCTTCTTCTTCAAATCCATCTCCCATGAAGACATATTCTCAAAATCTCTCTCTCTCTTAAACTTTTAGGGCTAAAAATGATCTAAGGTGAAATTCCTTCACAAAACCCTTCTATTTATAGGTCTAAATCCTTCTAATAACTTCTAGGCACGTCTTGGAACTGCCTTGGCACATTTTTACAAACCAATTGGCGGTTAAACCTTCTAGAATCTTAATTTAGCACATGTTTTTTAACTGTCGCGCTTAAGCGCCGAATATTGGCGCTTAAGCACCAGTGCTTAATTTTGCCCCAGTCAACTTAACATCCAAATTCTCATTCTAATAAGTCTAGGTCACTAAACAAAGTCTTAAAATCAATACTAACACATAATAATCTAAAAAATACTACCACAATTTTCTCAATCACACACAAATAATAATCAAAGAAAAAACACATCGATAATTATGGATTACCTCACACAAAGTGTTTGGTTTAACGTTGTCAACCAACGTAACCAGTGCTTATTCTGTTTGGCTCAACATCATTCGATCGTTAAATTTATACTGATCTCCTATAAAATAAGGTTTCAGTTTAAGACCATTCACTTTAAACACTTTATCTTTAATATTCACAGCTCCATAAGAATAAACTTTCATCACAACAAATAAGCCCATCCACCTGGACTTAAGTTTGCCTAGAAATATTTTTAACCTTGCATTATATAGCAAAACTTGTTGCCCTGACTGAAAATTTTTAGTAAGAATCATTTGATCATGTCACATCTTCATCTTTTCTTTATAAATCTTAACACACTCATAAGATTCATTCTTTATCTCTTCAAGCTCATCTGATTGCAAAATTCTTTTCTCACCAGCATCTTTTAAATTATAATTGAACTCTTTAATCGCCCAATATGCTTTATATTCAAGTTCAATTGGTAAGTGACTAGCTTTCCCAAATATTAGCCGGTATGGGGACATTCCTATAAGAATTCTATATGAAGTCCTATAAGCCCACAAAGCATAGTCAAGTTTCACTGACCAATCCATTTTTGTTGGATTCACAGATTTTTTGATAATTCTTTTAATTTCTTGATTGGATAATTCAGCCAAACCACTTATCCGAGGATGATAAGCAGTAGCAATTCTATGATTTAAATGATATTTCTTTAATAATTTCTCCATTATTGCATTTCTAAAATGACTTCTCCCATCAGTTATGATAACTCTCAGCATACCAAATCTATAAAATATGTTCATTTTCAAAAACTTTGCAACACTTTGAGCATCACATCGAGGTAAAGCAACAGCTTCTATCATTTAGATACATAGTCCACTATTAACAGTATATATAAATTCCCAAAAGATGGTATAAATGGTCCCATGAAATCCAATCCTCAAACATCAAATATTTCAACTTTTAGCATATAATTAAGGGGCATCTCATTTCTTTCAGAAATATTGTTTACTCGTTGACATTTATCATAAGTTTTAATATGAGCATTAACATCTCTAAAGATAGTAGGCCAATAAAATCTAGATTGTAAAATTTTGTATGTTATTTTATCAACACCAAAATGTCCCCCAAAATTAGAATTATCATTTTTAGATAATTTCATAAGTCTCTTTTAAAGGTACACATCTTCGAATAATAAGATCATTTCCTTGTTTATATAAAAAAGGGTCATCCCAAAAATAAGTCTTAGCTTCACAAATAAATTTCTTCTTTTGTTGGTATGTCATTCCATTGGGTATAATATCACTAACAAGAAAGTTCACAATGTCGGCATACCATGGAACACGCCACTCATTAATTTTGAATAGTTTATCATCTGGAAAATGTTCATTAATTTCTTTTTCAAAATAGAGTGGTTTTTCTAACTCAAGCCTGGACAAATGATCAACATTTTAATTTTTAGTTCCCTTCTTATCTACTATTTCAAAGTTAAATTCTTGTAAAAGAAGAATCCATCTTATAAGTCTTGTTTAGCATCCTTCTTTTTTATTAGGTACTTAATAGCAGAATAATATGTATGCACTACGCAATGAGTTCTAATTAAATAAGATCTAAATTTATCAAAGGAGTATATTATTATTAATAACTCTTTTTCAGTTGTTGTATAATTAATTCAGGTTTCATTAAGAGTTTTACTAGCATAGTAAATTACTTTGAAAATTTTATCATATTTTTGTCCTAAAACAACTCTAATAGCATAATCACTAGCATCACACATCAGTTCAAAAGGTTTTCCCCAATTTGGTGAAACTATAATTAGTGCAGTAACTAATTTTTCCTTTAATAACTCAAAAAGCTTTTAGGCACTCTTCATCAAATTTGAAAATTGCATCTTTCTCCAGTAAATGGCATAAATGCTTAGCAATGTTTGAAAAGTCTTTAATATATCGCCTGTATAATCCAACATGTCCTAAAAAACTCATAATTTCCCTTACATTTCTTGGATAAGTTAAATTAGCGATCATTTGAGTTTTAGTAGGATCTACTTCCATACAATTTTTTGATATTTTATATCATAATAAAATTCCTCATGCTACTATAAATTGACATTTTTCTCAATTAAGGACTAAATTTATTTCTTCACTGTGCTTAAGAACTTTTGATAAATGTTCTAAACATGAGTCAAATGAAGTTCCAAACACTAAAAAGTTCATCCATGAATACTTCAATCCCTTTTTCAATTAAATCACAAAAAATTTCATTCATACAATTTACAAAAAATTGCCATCATACATCTTTTAAATGTAGCAGGGGCATTACATAAACCAAAGGACAGATGTTCCAAACACTGAAAAGTCATCCATAAAGACTTCAATCCCTTTTTCAATTAAATCACAAAAAATTTCATTCATACAATTCATCCATAAATACTTTCTTTTTCAATTAAATCACAAAAAGTTTCCATCATACATCTTTGAAATGTAGCAGGGGCATTACATAAACCAAAGGGCATTCTTCTAAAACAAATGTACCAGGATTGGTAAAAGTTGTCTTCTATTGATCCTCAGGAGTTATTTGTATTTGGTGATAACCGGTATATCCTTCCAGAAAACAAAAGTATTTATGCCCAGCTAGTCAATCCAACATTTGATTTAGAAAGGGCAGTGGAAAATGATCTTTCTTAGTGGCAAGATTTAATTTTTCTATAATCAATGCATATGTGTCTCCCTACAACTTGTCTAGTAGGTATTAGCTCATTATGTTCATCCACAGTCACAGTTACTCCTCCTTTCTTAGGAAAGTAATGAATTTGACTAACACATGCACCATCTAAAATAGGGTAGATAATTTAAACATCTAACCACTTTAAAATTTCTTTCTTTACAACTTCTTTCATAACAGGATTTAATCTCCTTTGAAAATCAGCCATAAGTTTGCAGTTCTCTTCCATATGAATTTTATGCATACAGATTGAAGGTTGATTCCTTTAATATCAGTTATTGTCCATCCAAAGGCTTTCCTAAATTTTTTAAAATTTTCATTAACCTTTCCTCTTCTTCCAGTGTTAATTTTGAGGAAATTATAACTGGTAAAGTAGAGGAATCTCCTAAAAAGGTACATTTTAAATGATTAGAAAATAACTTTAATTTAAGTTCAGGAGGTTTTTCAATTGATGGACAAAATGTTTTATTTTTTTCTATCATATCCAAAATTTCAAAACTTTCTCAAACATAGTTGAATCTTCCTTAAAAAGATCTTCACATTGATCTAATTCCTCTTCTTTCTCCTGTTCCAACTATTTTAATTCAGATTTTTCTTTATAATTAGTTTTGAAATGGCATTCACTCGGATATCTTATAACATCCATTCTATAACATTCATCATATTTACCTTTTGCAAGATATTTCATTGATCTTAAAATGTTAAAAGTAATAGTTTGATCATTGACGCACATTGTTAATTCCCTTTTTTTCACATCTATCATTGCTCTTCCTGTGGCTAGGAAAGGTCTCTCCAAAATGATAGGTATATTTTTATCTTCCTCCATATTCAGCATAATGAAATCAACAGGAAAGATAAATTAACCAACTTTCACTAGGACATCTTCTGTAACTCCTTTAGGGTACGTTATCAAACGATCTGCTAACTGCAGAGTTATAGTAATTGGGGTTATTTCTCTTAATCTTAATCTTTTAAATATTGATAATGACATAAGGTTAATGCTTGCACCTAAATCACATAAAGCTTTCCCATAGAATCTGTCTCCTATAACACATGGAATTGTAAAGCTACCATAATCTTCAAGCTTTTTAGGAAGCTTTTTCTGAATAATATCACTGCACTCCTCACTAAGTGTAACAGTCTCACTCTCTTCAAACTTCCTTTCCTATTAAGAATATTCTTCATAAACTTTACATAGCTTAGCATTTGTTCTAAGGCTTCAGCAAATGGAATATTAATTGTAAGCTTCTTAAAAATTCCAAAAATTTTGAAAATTGCTTATCCAACTTTTGTTGACAAAGCCTCTGAAGAAATGGAGGTGGTGGTTTTTTAAGTTAAATTTAAGTGGAAAAATAGATCTTTCAGAATCTTTCGGAGCATCCTCTTTTGATTCTTCAATTTCTTCTCTCTCTACTTTAGTTTCTTTTTTAATCCTACCGTCCAACTCTCTTCCGCTTCTAAGTTGAACAGCTTTTACTTGCTCTTTACTCTAATTTTTTTAATTTGTTTTAGTATTACTATGAAGTGTTCCTTGGAATCTATTACTTAATGAATTTGCGATTTGTTCAAGTTGATTCTCCATATTTCTAATTTTAGCTCCTTGACTTTGTAATCGATTTCCCATTTGTGACACCACTTCTTCTATTGACAACTTCTTCTTCTTAAATTGTGGATTACTATTAAAACTTGGAGAATAAGTAGATCTATAATTATTATTCTCTTGGTTATTCCAGTTTCCCAATGGGTTTACTTGATTTTCTCCCATTGTTGATTATTATTACCCGCAATATTATTCTAATTAAAGTTGGGATGGTTTTTCCAACCTGCGTTATCATAATTTGAATATGGGTTTTTCTACTTGTTATTTATGGCATTCAAAGTCTCTAATGATGCTTGAGAATCTACCATTTGGCCTAATGAATTTTCGTCAATCATGGAGACTGGTTGAGAAAAACTCATTACAAGTTGGTTTAACTTCCTTGAAATTGCAGTAACTTGATTTGCTAACATAGTAAATGCATCAAATTCTTGAATATTGACTACTTTCTTTAGATTTACCCTCTCAGAAAGCCATTAAAAATTATCAATATCCATTTCTTCAATTAAATAATAAGCGCATGAAATGGTTTTGACATCAATGAACCACCAGTAGCGGCATCGATAATAGATCTAAGAGATCCAGCTAATCCATTATAAAAAGTTTGAATTATTAATCAATCTGTTATTGCATTGTGTGGACACTTCCTTAAGATTTTTTAAATCATTCCATTGCTTCATAAATAGATTCCTCTTCAAATTGATTAAAAGATGTAATATCATTCTAAGTTTCGCAGTTTTTTATGGTGGAAAATATTTAGCAAGGAATTTTTGTACTAAATCACCCCAAGTTTTGATAGATCTAGGTGCTAATGAATTCAACCACATATTAGCTTTATCCCTCAGTGAGAAAGGAAATAACCTAAGTCTTATGGCATCATCTGATACACCATCATATTTAAATGTAGAGCACAATTCTAAAAAATTGGCAAGATTTAAATTTGGATCTTCAGTTGGTGATCCCCCAAACTGTTTATTTAATATCATTTGGATAATAGTAGGTTTAAAATGAATTAGCTACTACAGTAGGCTTTTGAATACTACAATGAAGTTCATCTACCGTAGAGTTAGCATAATCTCGTAAAAGCCTAAATTCTTGATGAATTTCAGCATTTTGATTGTTTTGGTTTGTCATTTATGTAATTTTTTTAGTATTTTAAAGATTTTTAATTTTTTTGGTTTTTCTGATTTTTTTAATAATTTTTTCCAATTCAGAATCGTAGGGTAGTAGTCCTTCAGAACCTGAACTACGCATACACTAACATAAAATAAAATAAAATAAAATAAAACACAAAATAAAATATTACAACTTTTTAAAGTTTAAATAAGACTTTCTAAAATTAGAAATTTGCTTTTAAATCAATCTTCTTATGAAATTTCCCCAAGAACGGCACCAAAAACTTAGGCAAAATTTCATGATTTTTTGAATTAATTTATTATAATTATTTTAATAGGAAAATGGGGGAAATCCCTCTTTAAGCCTTTGAAAATTATTTTAAATTTACGGAAAATTAGGTAAAATATTTTAATGAACCCTAAGTGACCAGAGAACAATTAGGTACATTTTAAAATATTTTGGTATTTTTTGGGATTTTCAATTATTTTAAATTTAAAAGAAGGCTCAAAAATCAAGTATTTTACTAAAAAAAACTTTTATTTTTTTTAAGTGCCCCTGATCACAAGAAACTCAGAAAACCACTTTTCAAAATTTTCCCAAGTGTATTTACTTTATTATAAATATTTTTGTACAAAAATACAAGATCTTTTAGAAAATGAATTTTGGTGCTTGGACTTAGTCAAATAATTTTCAATTTTTTACAGTGGATAATATGATTTTTATGAACATTGTGGGATTAATTTTGTCAGTTTTTTATAAGTATTTATTTTACATAAATTAATTCAAGATATTTGCAATTAATTAAATATAGAAATTCACAAGGAAATCCAAAGCATCAAAATATTTTTCCTAGACTTCTCTGACCACAAGAAACCTACCAAAATTATTCTCATAATTTTCCAAGAGATATTTTGATTTATGCAAATAAAATAAGCCAAAATGGTTACTGTAGCTTGAAAATTAGGGATAGAAGCATAGAGATATCCCCTGAACTTGGAAAAATTAGAAGATATGACCTTTGTGATGGGGAAATAACCCTCAAAATTTCAAGTCATGGTGAGCAATATTTAATTATGGAGAATTAATATACCACAGAGGGTATTTAATTCATTAAAAATCATATGTTTGCCAAATAACTTTTATCTTTAGCCCACATTATTCTCCTCTGTTCGTTGAGTAAGTGGGTATTTTTTTATGTTTAAGATTTTTTTATAGAAAGATATGGATTTTTGAAGCTTAGATATTTAAAATAATTCAAAAATCCCTATTTTTCTATTTATCCGGCGCGCGCTAACTTATCCTACGGTGGCTCCAAACTCACACATGGAGCGCTCTCATTCGACGTTGCCATCCACTTTAACAGCCAAGTGGCCCGCAGTTCACGCACCATCCACTCGTCTGACTTGATATCCTCTGTTGGTTGGATAAACGCGCGATCAGACGTCTCTCCGTTATCGTCCCCAAGTGACCTAACCTGTAAGTCGTTCGCACTAAAACCTTAAGATATTCATCTAGACTCAACCATATTGCATGGGGTTTGTTTCTAACCTTCATCTACTCAAGACGAACACATCTACATGGTTAATCAAGTATGAAATCAAGCCATTACAAATGGATAATCAAAATAAGCTCGGGCTAGGGTTAGAGCTCAATACCTTTGTATGAGAGGGGAGGCCTCAATCAGATGGTTGTGGTAGCTTTGATTGGGTCCAACAAACCTCCAGATAAAGTCTCAAGCCTTGGTGAATTGCCTAAGTATGATTTCGATCAAACTCCATTTCAGATGTTGGTCTAGAGCTAGGTTAGAGGCTGTTTCAGAGGGGGCTTTTGTGGGGAATCAACTTCTTTCACGGTGGGGATGTTGTGTGCACAAATAATTGAAGTTTGGTGTACTATGGTAGAGTGGATAGATTTTTCATGATTTTAGGGCAAATTTCAGTTGAGAAATTGGCTTTAATGTGTGGCTATCAGTGACTGAGAGCAAGGGGATTGCACTTGGGATGGTTTGGAGAAGCTCTGGTGAGTTTTGGCAGAGTTTCCTTAAGGTGCCAAGCACTCTCTTCCTTGGCCAAGGAGAGGTCCATTTAAAGCCATGGCTGCTTGGTGGAGCTCAGGGCTTAGATTTGGGTCCTAAAGCTTGTTGAGGTGGAGGGAAGAAAGGCTCTAATTGCCAATGGAAGTGAGCCAAGTCAAGGAGGTTCAATTTTGGGTTTTGGCCACTTGGGGCTCCCTTGGGCTGGCTGTTTCTGGTGGCTGTGATGGTGGTTGGCCAGGTATGGTCACTTCTGGGCTCAGAGAGGCCAAAGGGTGCTTAATGATGGTTAACTCCTAAGGGTAAGTGATGATGGAGGAGATATTTAAGTTTAGGCCAAATATGGGGTGAAATCCCTCAAATTAAGGGACTATTGGTCCATAGCTCACCTTGGCATGTTTAGGTGGCTTTAGCCTGGCCCAAAGGGTGTACTTGGTGGCTGTGGATTCATCAATTTGGTGGCTCAGGCATGGCCAAGTCAATTTTTAGTGAAGGGCTTCAATTTGGGTCAAATGGCTAGAATTTAAGTTTGGGTTAGGCTAGCCATGACTTTGAGCTCAATTAATTATTCAACAATGTGTAGATGATTGTCATGAAGATTTTTAGTGAAGGATTGAAGTAATTTTTAGTTCAATTAGAAGCTCTATTTGAAGGAGATTAGGATTTTGGTCAATTTGGGCATGTTGGACTAGACTTGGGTCTAAGTTTGGCTACAAATTTATGGTTGAAAATGGTCTATAGGAATATTATAAAGAGTTTCCAATATAAATTAGGTGTCAATTTTGGGGTTAGGGCATTCAATTTGGTGGAATTTAGAGACAACCAATTTGACACAAATTTGGGGATTTTGAACTTGAGTTAAAATTAAGTGAAATTGAGGCTTCACCAAGGCCAATTGAAGGTCAAATTTGATGTGTAGTAGTGTTAGGAAGAATTTGGGATTCAAATTGTGGCAAATTGAGTAGGCTATCGGGTTCAATTAGGTGAGATTAGGTCATAGAGCTAAAGTTGGGGGTTTTGATTTGGATCAAAATTGAGCTCAAAGCATGGGCCAATTAGGCTTAGATTTGATTTGGATAGATCATATGAAGAATGAATTTGAGTTTAGAATTGAAATTGAGGGGAATTGAGGCCAATTGATGGATATTTGAGGTGAATTTGGGAAATTGTGCCTTTAAAGGCAATTTGGGGGTTTTTGTCAAAATGATCAAATTGGCCAAATTGAGATTAATTGAAGGGTTCAAATTTGTTTTGGAGTCATTGAAGTGATTTTGGAGGTTTTGGAAAAGTTTAAGGTGCTAGGGTTTTTTTGTAATTTTGGCAAATTTGGGGGTATTTTGGTAATTTTGGCAATTTTGGGTGGATTTAGGCAATTTGAGTATTTTCAAATGGTTTGAAATGATTTTTGAAGAAGTTTGGGTATTTTGGGTGAATTTGAGGATTTTGGCCAAATTTAGGGTTTCAAGGGCATTTAGGTAATTTGGGGGATTTAGGGGCAAAAGGCAAAGTTGGACATTTTTGGTAGAATTGGGGTGCCAACCACCATGTATGAGCTATGGACCAATGAAATCCCCATTTGGGTCCTCTATGTACTGGTCTTAGCTAACCCTAGCCTAGAGCTAGTGGGTCTAGGAGACCATCTACATGAGTCTCCCAAAAGATCAAGGGATCAAAGTCAACAATTTTGGGTTTTAGGATTGTGAGTGATTGTGGGTGATAGTGAGTGCAAAGGAGTGAACTAGCTCCAGAAAAACACCCAGAGTCAACACTAAGGTCAAGCAGACCTATAGTGACTCTCCTTGAGATCCCCCATACTGACCCCATAAGTGCTAGAGGTTATGATCAATATGTGGAACTTCAAGTTGAGAAAAGAAGAGTTTAGAGTTTCTAATGGTGAGAGTTCCTTTCTAGTTTTCTAGGAGTAGTCAACAGAAAAGTCATATGGCTAAACCCTAGGATACTAAAGAGGGAAAACTAAACCTCAATCAAAATTGAGGTCAACAATTTTCTAACACTTCATTTTAGGCTTACTTGGTCTAACAAGGACTCAACTCAACATATTCCATCATAAATTATAGTGATCAAGTATTAGCTTCAACTAACTGTCTCAGATAAATAAAAAAGACCTTGATGGATTTCAAATAACTTTGTTCATCACATGTTAATGTCATCAAGAAGATGATTTTGGTAAACAACCTAGGATGGGTTTTCCATCCTTAATGGATTCTCCTTTCCACTTTATTCCAATACAGGTTAACTTCGTTAAGCATCTACTGCTATACAACTTAGGATGAGCATTACATTGTTAATGAATTCCTCTTTCAACTCTATTTTAATATATGTTAACATTATTGAGTATCTCTGACTATACAACCTAGAATGGGTCTTACAACCCTAATGGATTCTCCTTTCTACTTTGATACAAGTTAATTCCATTGAGCATCTCTAGTTATACTACTTATGAAAAGTCTTACATCATTTGTGGATTACAACTGACTGCTTCCACTACAGGTTGCAATCATCAAGCAAACATGCGCAGACTAGTCGACCTAAAAAAGTTAGACATTCTTAGTGATAGCCCAAAATTTATGTGACATCAGCTCATAAGTTGTGTAACAACATCTTGTAATCATTCATGAGATGGGAACACCACAACTCAAAAGAAAAAATAAAAGAAACATTAAAAACATTGTCAAAATTGTACTACATCAAGCAAAAGAAAGAGGAACAAATAAACACACTATCACTGTATATCAATGGAATATCTGACAACTGAAAAGATAAGAACCAACACATATTGTTAAAAAGGCTACAACAATACAACAAAAGAAGAGACACTGATCCACTAAAACATTCTCCTCCTTATCAGAAGGTCCACAACTTCATGTTTTCTTCTTCAAAGTAATTGTCCTTTCCCAAAAAATACTTTAAAACCTCTGCATTCTGATCAAGGAGCTATTCACCTTTTTGAGGTCATCTAGAAGGTAGACAATCTTTGCAAGCTTAGGGTTTGTTTAGGGAAGCTACAACTTATTAAAAAGCTTTTGGACAGAAAGCAACTGCGTCAGGAAGCTTCTGAGGTGAAGCTATTATTTATTTTATGCAATTTTGCAGCACCTGTGTTGTAGTTATTTATGAACAAATGACATTTCTACCCCTATAGTATTGTGTTGTTTATAACAAAATTAGTCATGGCTGCAAATTTTCTTCAGTTTGAATATTTATTAATAAAAATTGACACCTCACTAAACCTTCCATCTGAGAAAGAGGGCAACCCACCCAAACTAGCCAAAATAAAAATAGATTATGTATTGAGGCCATAAACCAGAAAGACATACCCAACCTCCAAAATCCACAGATACCACAAACATCCAATTCCAGATGCCGCAAAATCCAATTCCAGCCATTTTAGAGCCCACAAATCTCAAATTCATTTATTTCAATGGTCACAAATTGAAAGAGAAAGTCACAAAAGACCCTAAAACCACAAATTGGGTAGAGTAAAGAGCACAAATAGTAGGATAAAGGATACCAAAATCCAAATCCCATACTTATGGTAATAAAATATTGATTTCACATGTAAAGCAATCCACAAAACACACTAAGAAAGCCATAAATTTTAAATGAACCGCAAATTCCAAAAATAAATGGTACAGGATACCATGGGAGAGTGAGGGAAGAGCACTTTTTACAGCATAGACGAGAGAGAGGAGATGGTCTTAAGGCAGAGACGTGAGAGAAGCAGCAGAGATGCGAGAGAGGTAGCATGCGAGAGGTAGAGGCGCGAGGAAGGTGGAGACATAAAAGAGATAAGAAAGAGAAGTGAAGAAGCTAGGGCAGAGATGCAGGGACATGGAGGGGAAAAATGAGATAAGAAACACAAACCGCGTGGTATTACCAGCGACATGCGTTTATAGGCACACCGTCTACGATGTTGTCGCATCATTGTTTCCCAACAAGCAAAGTTATGGTTTGAAACTACGTTGTACCCTAAAAATCATGCCAAATAGACCCTTAATCTTTCATACCCTTAGAGAAAGGTCGTCCCATCTTCAAATGCTGTCAACCTCGCCCCATCAAAATTCTAGTACTTTTATTGATTTTTAGAGGATTGATATTTCTCAGATATCAACATCTCAGTAGTGTAGAAAGTATCCCCTAGAAAGAGTGATAATAATAAAAAAAACATCTTCTAGAAAGGACGATAGTAAATCGAAAAATCTCATCATGAAAAATCTTTAGTAGAAAGCGAAATAGCAACATGTAAAATCTCTTTCAGAAAGTGCAAAAATGACGCGCCAAAACTTATCGGGACCTAAGTCTTCTATACAACACAAGTGCACAGTCAAGTAGTAATTTTTCTTAAGAGCACCATTTATTAGTCCCACAGGGAAAGTGTAATATTCGTTCCCATAGAAAAATCTCTACTTTATTAATTTAGTTAACCTAGCTTAATGTTTATCAAAAGGATATTTTTAAGTTCTAAGGTCCTAGCAAAATAGAGTACTTAGAAATTGAAAGAAAAGAAGAAAATTATAGGGTAATTTGTGAGTTCCTTCAAGATAGATGAGGCTCGTGCCACTATGATTTGACGATCATAGTAATTGTGATTTTTCCTGAATATTTTCTACATGTTTGTTGTCAATCGGGGACATAGTACTCCTTATTCTTATATCTAGGTCAAAAGAAGCCTAGAATCCATGAAGTTAAGGCTTCCTCAATCCCAAGGCATTCAACAAGACTTTTCTGATCCTCTGGGATGATTACAGAATTCCACCTGAATATGTTTATCCTATCAGAATTTTGTTTCCACTATGCAATAGTTAGAAGTCGTAGTTTTATGAAACATTTTAACTTCCTAGTTGGCCAAATTATGAGTAAATTAAGTTCAAAGATTAACCAACAGCATAGGTCATAAAAGCACAAGAAAAAAATTAATTAAAAATATTACAAAAAATTCACGATAAATCCACTACTCCCTACATCATAAATACATGAAGAAAATTTTATCTGGTCACCACGGAGAAAACTATAGGGAAAAACACCATATGAAAATCTAGTATAAGCAACATAAATATGAAAAACATATAAGAAATTGTTTCCTCTGCAAAGTCATCACCTCTCCCTCTCATACAAACTCTTTCAAAACTCACAAAAAAATAATAAAAAAAAACTCTCCTTTAAAGGTTTCTCACCCAAAGAGGAAGACAACCCTCAAGAGATCCCTCAAAATCTCTCCCAAACTCTCTTTTTTTAGCCTTCAAGCCATCTCTGATGTGAAACTCCTTGTCCAGGTCTCCAAGAGGCCTAGAACAATCTCTCTCATGACAAAAATATATTTTTATAATTAGGTACATTAGGGATCCAAAATAGGCATCCAAGCTCTCCAAATTCGTCAATAGCTCAAAAATCTACAAGAAATCTTGCAAAAATATGAGCCTAGAAGTCTAGGGGCATGGTCACACCAGATCACAGTATTGTCATGCCATTTCTAGCGTGGTCATGCTCAGATCTAGCATGGTCATACCCAGATCAGGTGTGGTCACACCAAACAACAATATATGGTGTATTTTGACCCCATCTTGCATGTTCAATACATATAGCCTGCACAACATCAAGAAAAAGCTTTCTCGAGTATAAATCAATGATAAATAAGTGAAAATAACATGTAAAATATAGAAAAAAATGCAAGTAAAATCACATAAAATCAATGTATGTAAATACCTCAAACTTATTATATTACTTGCCTTCAAGTAATCACACGACTCGCTTAAATTATTATGAATTATATCATACTCTTATAGGTTTCTAACTATTCAGCTTGTTTATTAAGACTAAATAAAAGTATTTAAATGTCATCAGAATCAATTATCTTTAATGTTTAATAACTTGACCTTTCCTTAATTTCCTTCTTTCCTTCCTTAAGAATATCCTATAGATCATTAAATTGATGTAATTTAAGCCTCTTTCACTAACCTTAAATGTCTTTAATGCAATATCAGTGAATTTTAGCCAACTCAAAATTATTAACTCTTTCCTTTTCATATGGCCAAAAAGGGTTTTTATTAAAGAATCATGGAATAGTTTTATCACTTAAGTCCCACTAGACACCTTTCTGGTTATTTTTCTTTGAATAATTGTTGTGTTAATCTCAAGCTTCTCCACATGGGTTTTTCACTTTTTGATTTTTTTCCTTCTTTTTCTTTTTCTTTTCTTTTTCTCTTCTCTTGAGCATTACTATATCTGGTTGGTAACTTTTTTTAAAAATTTTAAATAATGTGAAGGGTTGTGTTTCTTAAGTAGTAAAACTCAACACTTGATGTTTTAATGCCACACCTTTTAGGTTATATTTTCACTTAAAACATAAGATAATGCTAACTTGATTAAAATGGAACTGAAAAAAATTAAAACATTCTCAGTTTGCTACTTAACACTTAAATTACTCATTTTTATTAATGTATTGGTTCTTTCAAGTAAAGTTTGAACTTGTTAAGTTATGAACCTTATTATTAACTTATTGAAGTTAATCTTTTCTAAATGATGTTTATCAAGTTTTCCTATAATATGATTTGAAGTTTGAAATAATTTAGAATTCCTTACGGATGTTACAAAATAAAATGCACCTCTTTTGTTGAGTTATGTGAACTACACATCAGGTTTATAATGACGTAAGGTTTTCTCCACCAAACTTTCTTTTTTCTACAACATATATAATAGAAAAGTAACAATATAGATAAATAGCAGGTAAGTGCAAGAAAAGAAGGTAAATGCATTGGCACATGAATGTCAGCAGGTACACGTGTTAGAAACTAACTAAGATGGCAGAGTAGTACAAACACTATAAATGGAAAGTCGCTTCGTAGAGATACAAGTCTCAAATTTTATCTTAAAAGAAAATTAAAAAGGAAAATTTAAAGCAAAATTTTAAACTAAATTTCAAAATAAATTTTAAAACAAATTCTAAAAGTAAAAACAAGCTCCAACACATTAGATAATACTTGGGTTGCCTCCCAAGATAGAACTTAGTTTGAANTGTAGTACAAACACTATAAATGGAAAGTCGCTCCGTAGAGATACAAGTCTCAAAAATTTATCTTGAAAGAAAATTAAAAAGAAAAATTTAAAGCAAAATTTTAAACTAAATTTCAAAATAAATTTTAAAACAAATGCTAAAAGTAAAAACAAGCTCCAACACATTAGATAATACTTGGGTTGCCTCCCAAGATAGAACTTAGTTTGAAATCCTCTGCCTGATGAAAAAGGCTTCCTCCACGATCGAAATTCGAATTTAGTAATCCTCAGATTAATCACCCAATCTTTTGTTGATCAAACTTCTATTAAATCATCAAATTTTAGTTTTTTTTACAATATTTCCTTCTTAGCTTGATAACAACCATCCTGAGGGTCTATAGGCGATTGATTTAGATTATTGTGCCTAAAGATTCTTTTTAAATCTATGATGACTATCACATCATCTGATACGAGTCGTTGGTGATTTGAGAAGACTTGAGCTATGAAGGCGTACTAGATCACATCTTGGAGCATAAACTTCGACAATTTCACCATTAATCTTCCCTTTTGTTAGAGTGCTTTGGAAGAACTACCAAGAGTGAGAAGCAACATGAGAGATTGATTAAGAGATGATTGCAAAGTACACACAACTATTCCAAAACTAAGATATGAATTTGCCAATCAAAGTTTTTTAAGGCGAGCAGTCTTTAAGATTTGGATTTTCTTACCTTTTCTGCTACCAAGTAGCAATCTTTCCTTGCCACCTTCTGGATTTAAACCATACACTATCTCTTGTGATATTTTCTTTTCTTTCCTCCCTGTTCGTTGTCGTTGTCTCTTTCCAAAGTTGAATAGCTTTATTTTCTTCTCTTCATACAAATCTTCTCTTCAATTTTCCACCTTCCTGAATTGCTCGAGCCCACCACCTCAAATCTCTATAAATTGAGGTTGAAGGGAAGGGAATTACCTTACCTCACCTCGCTCGCCCCTACAACCGTTGATCCCTAGAAAATCCCTCATTACTCCTCCTTTTTCCTCAATCGAGCAAGCATCTTGAGCCCCTCCTTTTATTCTAAGAGTAGATTTGAATATTATTAGAATTTGTTGCATTTTCGTTCTGTTAAAAATTTGAGTGCTATGCATGTAAATGTAAAAATTAAGGTGTTAGATGTAAATACATAAAAATGTGTGGTATGTATGTAAATGCCCTAAAATAAAATACATACATGCCACACAATTCTTATGTATTTACATATCTAATGTTTAAAATTTGATATTTATATTTATACTATATTTGTATAACATAATTTTACATAAAAATGCACATTTGTCATTAAAAATTTATAAAAGTCATCATTTACATGCATATACATAATCTTTATAAAGCTTCCTATTTACATGCCTAACACACAAATTATTAATATCACTTCAAAATTACTACAATTTTTTTTTTAAAATTAAATACATATTTTCTGGCCTAAGTTTATAACATCAAGTGATAGGATTGTAAATATAAAATTTTAAGTGTTAGATATATAAATGCACAAAAATTGTATGGTATAATTGTAATTTTTTTTTAATGTAATATTAGATTACCACACAACTTTGACAAATTTACATTTGTAACGCGGAAACATTATTTTTATATTTATAGCATTAAAATATTTTATTTCAAATAAAAATATTATTGTTTATATCTTTTCAATTATAGGTGAGGTGGAATAAATATGAAGTTAGATGACATAAATGTAAACCTATAGGAATTGAGTGGTGTGTAAGTAAATCCTCCTTTATGCAAATGGATGATTCGTCACTGTGAGGTGTGACTGAGAGAGCTTTTAGAGTTTAGAAGAACAAATGGGTTATTCTAAGAGTCATGCCAATATATTCGTTCGAGAAACAAATTAGAATTGTCGCCGCGACAATGACACTTCATAATTACATACGTCACTCATTCGCATTTCAACTTTCACTTCACAAACGTAGATGACATTGAATCAGTTCCTTTTGAAGCATATGAATATTAGTTGGGTGAATCGTTTATGGAAACTAATGATTCATCAATACCAGCGTTGGTGATAAAGAAGGTGCAAATGAGATGACTATGTTGTGATAATATATCTTTGCTAATGTAGTTTTAACTTGACATCTATAATATAATTAATGAGTGCACATTTGGGGCATTGGAACACATTAATCTTGAATCATGAGTGTCATGGTTGTCATTCTTGGATCTGTAAATGAATAAAAATACAAATTGTAACTAATGAGTTATTTGCAAAATATTTTACTTCATTCACAGTGCTATATTGAAATTGGTAAGTAGCACTAATATGCATTTTAAGTGCCTCATTCTTTCTTCTTTTTATGAGAATCTGAAGGCGAAGAGTTGCAATATATCTTTTTGTGTATGAGTTTTAAAGCTCATCCATGTTTTATATGCAAAGAAACAATATGCATATGGCAAAGAAACAATATGCATATGGTAGTTTCAGTTTGGATGAGGAATAATATGCATAATTCATATGGGATGTTTCAGTTTGGACCGTGCTTGCTTATAATGTTTTTCGACTCTGCTTGCATGATGTATTTCAGTTTCATCAAATTTATATGCAATTTTATGCTTGGAGATGAGTATGGTTATTTTCTGTAGGTAAGTAAAAGAAGGCATTGGTTTATGAATAAAATCATTAGTTTGTGAAAGAAGACATTGATTTTCAACAAAGATTGGCATGCATACCACTCATTTTATATGTATTTACATATATGACTCCTTAAACTTCAATTTTTTAAAGTGTTTGTCACCGTATCTATGCTTGAATAGGTTTGCTTCTCTTCTAAAAAGTTAGAAGATGATATTTACCTTTTATTTCTATTGTAATGTGAAAGCTTTGGATGGCGCAATGGTTAAAGAAAAAAAAAGTTTGTATTACATATGTAAATATATAGGAATTGTAAACGCCTCTACATTTTTGGAATACAAAATATCAGTTTGAGCTTCAAGGGCATCGATTTTAAAGGAAGATTGGCATGAAAACCACTCGATTCATATGCATTTACATATATAACACCATAAACTTCAAATGAAAAAGAGAACTTTCTTTTGTTGTGGTTTCAAATGAGAATTTTTTTTTTACAAGTTGGTGGCAATGTCTGCAATGCATTATAATGCAGTTCATATATAAGTTATAATATCATTCTTTTCTACGACACTTTCTTATTCTTAGTGTCGAATGAGAATTTTTTTATAAGTTGGTGGCAATACCTGCAATGCTTTATAATGCACTTCTATATATAAGTTACAATGATTTACATATATAACACCTTGAAGTTCAATTGTGTTTATTTGTGTTTACTACGCATTGGTTTATTCAAATGAGATTTATGCCCTTCTTTTCGACGACATTTTCTTTTGTTGTGGTTTCAAATGAGATTTTTTTTATTTTATAAGCGGTGGGTGGCAATACCTGTTGTAGTTTCAAATGACATTTATACTCTTCTTTTCTACACACTATATTAAAGAAAGATTGGCATGCATACCACTCAATGTGTATGTATTTACATATATACCGCCTTGAACGTTTAGTTTGTAGATTCTCGACATTTGTTTATTTTTTCTGTTGTGCTTTCAAGTGAGATTTATGAGCTTCTTTTTTACAATACTTTCTTTTGTTATGGTTTCAAATGAGATTTTTTTATAAGTTAATGGAAATATCCACAATTTTTTATAATGCAGTTCATATGCCAGTTTATAATGTAATCTAATTTCTTATACTTATAATACCTGCAATGTTTTATAATGTTGTTCAGAATAATTTGGAAGTTAAAAATTATATAAGTTGGTGGAAATACTATAGGTTACTGTATTGGTTGAAAATTTTGGTACTGAGCTCAACAAAAGTTTAATAATAAAAATGAGAGTAAATATATTTAATCAATAACACATAATTGTTAGTGTTCACCTTTCTTGTTTTTTTATATCTCGGGTATATTTTAGAACTTCGTGATTTAATTTTGGTGTTTTATACCAATTGCTTTCTATGTTATTATGGATTTGCTAATTTTTACAGATTTCTAATGGTTTTTCCATTATAGATTAAATATAGCCAGGGTGACAGTTAAGCTATAATGTTCTTCAACCACTGCATTAAAATTCAATGATACATGTAAATGTTTTTGTTGTTAAAATATTTACAGTATTTAGAAGTTATTTTAATACATTTTTCGTCAGGCAAGTACTAAACACAATATATTTTTCATCTTGAGTTTCTTCTTGTGCTTCTTTGTTTTTGAAGCCCTATTATTAGTATTGTTTTCTTTCGTGTTTTTTTTTTTGGTAGTTATCTTGATTTGTTTTAACATAGTATTTATTTGTTGGTTTATGTTTTGAGTTTCTTTTATTATGGTGAATCATCTATCCCAAAATGATCTTTTGAATGACATTCTTTATTTGCATTAAAGGTTACTGTTTTTTGTATGTACAACAAAATTTGTTATTTCTATGCTAATTATTTTTGTACAATATTATTCTATCTAAAATAAGGTCAAGCACTTCAACAAGCACTAAGAGAACCAAACATCGATCGGTTTTTTATGTTTGCAATCTATTGTGCATCATTTTCACCGCTTAGAAAGGAGATAATGTAATATGCAAATTTTGCAGGTGTCCAAAGAGAATTTAACAAATAGAGATTGCAAATTCTTTCAGTGGGTTGATAAACCAAGAGAAACGCCACAAAAGCAAGTTAAGAGAGTATATATGCAGTTGATGACATATTGAATCAGAGATTTGAAATTTCTTGTGAAGATTTTAGCTCTTAGATTTTGTGATTGTAACATTGCTTTTGTTGTTGTTAGCATTGCATATATTTTGATTTTGTATTTGTATTCTCGATAACAAATTAGGTTTTCATTTTGTAAGCAAATTTTTTTTTTTTATCATTTGATGTATGACAATTTCTACTAATTGTGTTAATGCTGGAAGATATAATTTGATTATTTCTTATGATTCAGTCAATGTCAACATCTATTTGCTCGATTATGTTGTTCTGAGAGAAAAACATTATGATAAATTGTGATTGAATTTACTACACAAAAAATACTTTTAAAACTGTGTTTTCCAAACAGTTTAAACTAAATTGTGTTTCTATAATAAGGACAATACAAAACTATGACAACGAAAAATTTGATAATTCAAAAGCAGAAATTCATTTCTAAACATAACAAGAATACAAATACACCACTCACTTAGCAGTGAGTATCAAAAGTGCAATGAAAAAGAAAAAAAACTAATAAAATTACAAGTAAGTAATAATGATATTATCTTTAACTTGAAGGTGATGGATTTCTCCTCCTAAACTGTCCTCCAATAATGCTATCAATTCGTGATCACTTCCAGCAGTGGAATCCACCTGATCGTCAACCCAGCGGAAGAAGTCACAATGTTCTGCAAGTCTCTGGGGGCATCTATAAAAGTATCGACTGTAGTTGTGGGCCTACCGTGACCTAAGAAAGGAAGTCTCTAGTCCGCAGTAACATAACATTCTACGTGATGCCGTGAGTTCCTGGAGCTTATCTTTCCTGTAAGAAGTGAAATACAATCCATTAGTCAATTATTTTAAGCTGAAAAATATCTAAAAAATATCTTGAAGGTTGTGCAAGTTTTGTTTATGTCATGCAAAAATGAAGCCAAACAACAACCACTAGATGAGAAGGCAGGTGTAGCAATGGCTGAACCAACACTGATGTGGTAACTATCAAGTTGATTGAAATGTGCTATTTACTGATCTTGTGCTCTTTACCGATCTTGTGCTCTTTACTGAAGCAACAAGTTCCAATTCAGTAAATCCCTCCATCCTTTTTAGAATCCTGAAATCCTTTGATCTTTTGTATAACAAAATTTTTTATATGTCCCCAGCTGCTATATTATGATTAAGCTACATGTTTTATATAGCTTAGAGCAAGCAACTACTAAATTTTGCTAAATACTTGTGTTATATATATGTTGCTCGGTACCATTTCCTTAGTGGATTTGGATTGAAGGGCTTTTCAAAAGCAATTCCCAATTCAATTTCATAATTTAAATTGCTATCACAGCTGTAGATATATAGTAAAAGGATGTTGGAGAACATAAAATCATTGCTACTCATAGTTGCAAAAAGACAACTTTTAAAAAATCCTTTTCTTCAGAAGAAAAAGTGAAGCACTAAATGCAAGAAAGACTATCGCAGTCCTTTAAAATCAACTTCACAATGCGAGCTTTAGTGGTTTCAAAGAAGATTGCAAAACAAACATCTGTAAAAGGAACTACTCAGAGCAAATTTGGAAGCAATCCTTTGTAGAATCCTGAAATTCATTCATGAGCAGTTTTAAGCTTTGAACTCGAAATAATTCCTCAGATAGCAGTTTTAAGACAATGTTTGAAACAAATTTTTTATTAAACCTTATCAAATTTTTTGACAGTAACCTGTGTGGTGGTTTTCTATCAACTTTATGTTAACTTCCACAAAAAAGCTTTAGCTCTATATTATGCTTGATAATATTAAAAGCGCAACCATACATGTATATCTAAATTTGTAAATTAAATCAGAAGTTTACTCAGCCATACAACTGATGTATCAAATATGAAGTGTCACCAGATGCAGAACTATCAACAAAAACAGAAACATAAAATAATAGGGAACCAAAACTAGGATACATAAACCTTCCAATACTGCTGCAAATAGCAGAAAATAAATGAAAATAACATAAAATAGCAGAAAATAAATGAGAAGCCCCTCCAGCGATGGAAACACCTAAGTCTTCTCATTCCCATGGAATTTACAATCAATCTTATGCGGTTGCACTTGCTCTACCAAACCAATCCTCCAATACCTGTAATCACTTACTGTTAAGCACCTTCAACGATGGAAACACATAAACCTTGTTTGAAAATATGGACGAACTGACTGATGTACTCCAGATTGGAGCTCAAATCTGCATTGTACATCCATTTTGCAGAGCTTGCACCCTTCTATGAAAATTTGCATACATACCACTCAAAAGAAGAGAGAAATGAAGAATCTTTTACATACATACCACACAATTCCTTTGTTCGTCTATATCTAACACCTAAACTTTAATAACTGCAAGGGAAACAATGAAATAATTTGCACATATTCCAAATGCTTTCAAATTTGCATATATTCCAAATACCCTTTCACCAACATTTTTAGGTTTAAGGTTTTCAAGCAAAAAAACACGGTGTGAGATATTTAAATATATAAGAATTTTGTGCTATGTATGGAAATGCCCAATACAATGAATAAACGAATTCAATTTGAAAATATGCTTTCAATTCAAGCAACAACATCAAATAAAAATTTCTTTCCTATTTACTCCTAATCCCTTTAACTTGTGCAGCAATGTGAAGCAATAACTATCATTACCAGGAACACTTTATGAGAATTTTGATTAAGAAAGAGTATTGCCCAATACAATAAAATGCCATATAATTTTCTTCGGCAAGGTGCACACATTCACAAAGTGGACTATGCAGCAAGTAGGAAATTCCAACTTGTAGATGATAATTGAAAGCAGGTAAAAAGAGTTTTATGCTCAATATTACATCAATGTTCTAGCATGCATACCTGGGTAACCTAACATGAATCATACAAATTGAGAAATCTTTAAAGCTTCCTTTTTTCTCGAATGATATCATAATTTGTTAAATCTTAGTATTGTGAATTATTTTTTTTTTTATGAAACCGAGCACCACAAATATATTGTTTTGATAGGATATCTATTTCTTTCACATAAATATCATACACATGACGCATAATGTCAGAAGTATCCCTAAAATATTTTCAGGCCTCACAGTAAAAGAATATGAAACATAAATGTAAACTTCAAACAAAGTCTTTCAACCAAGTTTCAAAAACTTTTGCAATTAGTTGTAATATCATACAACTAGAAGTAATGGAAGATATTGCCCATGAGTTTTTTGTATATTGGAACTCAAATATGTTTGAGAACTAAATGTCAAATCAATATGTACTATTTATGTAAGAAATTTTGAACTTATTGATAGACATTCCACATTGAAATAGACCATCAAGAAAACTACTGATAGTTTGTCTGTACTGTTTTAATATTTGTTAACATTTGGATAATCACCTGATATTATTTTCTACATAACAAGACAAAGAATTGAAACATCAACTTGTTTCTGATGAGAATGAGAAACAATTTGTTATGAGAGCTCTGCAAAAGCTACAAATAAAACCAGAGGAACAGATAGAGTTTCAAACAGCTCCCACCAATGTCAATAACCTTGCAATTTATACCATGGAGAAGATAACTATGAATATCATACAACAATTTTATAATGCAAAAGACTTTGAGGTAAACTTCAAACAAAGTCTCAGAGATCAAACTTATCTATTGCAATCAAAGCTTGCTCAACTTCTTCAATATTTTAGAAGGTGCATAAAAAAAAACAAGCTTATAAAATCTACCTGTAATCGTGATGGCCACTCACGAGAAGGAGCTTGTGAAATGCAGGGAACACCAGGCGAGATGGCCACTCACAGAGCTTGCAAAATGCGGGGAGAGATGTTGCTATGGCGTGATGGAGAAACAGGGCGAGATGGAACATTAGGGCCGAGGGATTCTTTCGTCAGAGGCAATTTCGAGTATAAGCAAAGCGAAAGCTGGGGCCGCGGAGTCGACCCTGCCACCAGTTTTTCTCCAGATTTCGCATCCCTCAGCCGCACAACAGTATTTTATCATGGTTTGGACCGCGCCAAATGAAAAAAGCGGTCCAAAATCAGAGAAAATATTAGATCAGAAATCCGAATTATCCGAACTTAAATAAAAATGCACCACCCACAAAAACAACTCCTCACAATAAGCTGCACCTCTAACGTGTCCCTCATATTTTCTCCCCGAACGGGGCCGAGCGGACCTTTGTATTTCGTGCTGCTTTGCAGCTGCGAATAAACCCTAGTTATACATACCTTTGTTCTAGTGGTTGTGGAGAAGGTTTTTGGCAGCGAGAATAGCTGTGTCGTGGACTACTCTTGACCGTTTGGTTCGTTTCTTTTGGTCTTCATCAACCCTGGTTTCTGGAGCATAAGCTGGAAACTGTTATTCTTTTCCTAGTTTATTCTTGTTTGATTTCGTTTATCTGCTGCTCTGCGGGGGATCGGTTATGAAGGATTCCGATGCTACGCGTCGTAGCAAATCACGGAAGGTAATGAACTCCCTGACTTCCCTCGTTTAGAAAATTTCTTGTGAACAAATGCTTTGTTGCCTGCTGAGATTAGTTAACCTTTAATTTGATTCAAATGGGAGATCGTATTTTCCTTTCGTATCTGTTATCATTTACAAGTCATTTTTTGTTGGCTTCGAAAGATGACTGTTTTTTCCTCCCATTTTTTTCTAAAAGAAGCCAGTGTACTGCAGCTTGAATTTTTTTTGTATGTTGAACAAGTTTTTCTACGTTTTTATTTTTTGCTAGGTTATTTGCATTTGTTGGTGATAGGAAGGCTGGTTACTTTTTACAATCCAATCAGAAACCGGGCCATCCTGGACTAAGAAATCATTGTTTAGCAGCTAAATTTGGTGCCTTCAATTCGTTTAGAAGACTGATTTCACATTGTAGAAACTGTAATACAGGAAATGTTGCTTCGGGGAGATCTAGCGTAAAAGAGAACTTCTGGAACGGTACTAGCAGCAGAACTTCCTACTCTGTCCCATTCGGTAAGCCTTTTGTAACCAGCCACGCTCGACTAATTTGGAAGAAGCTCACTTTGATTTATTCTCCTGGAGGTCCACTGTTCTCACCAGTTGGTAGGATTGCGTGTACCTTGAGCTTGGCCTTGACTCGATTCCATGTTATTCCCGGGATTCTTGCTTTGAGTGTTGGGGAGTTAGAATGGCTGCAGAAAACTCACGCGGATGGGCATTTCTTCTCTGCGGGGAACGGTCTTTATATTGGCGCACAGGATGGACGTTTGTATATATCTTCGATCTTTTATTCATTCATAGAATGTGTTTTTCTAATCTTCCGAGCAGCCTACTTGGCAGTTCTCTTCTTTCCAGCCATTTTGATGGCTCCATTTGCAGATTCCTTTGGTGTTGAGTTTAGGAAGACATGGCTTCTGCTTGTCCATGGAACTCTTGAGCAAGCAGGTCCAGCATTCATAAAATGGGGACAGTGGGCAGCCACTCGACCAGATCTCTTCCCTAATGACCTCTGCACGGCACTTTCAATGCTTCACAGTAAAGCACCCGCACATAGCTTCACGTACAGTAAGAACACTATTGAGAAAGCATTTGGTCGGAAGCTTGATGAGATTTTTGAGCAGTTTGAGGAGTCTCCTGTGGCATCAGGTAGCATAGCACAAGTTCATCAAGCTTCCCTTAGGTTTCAACATCCCGGTCAGAGGTTGAGTAAACCTATTCCTGTTGCTGTGAAGGTTAGGCATCCTGGGGTGGGTGAATCTATAAAAAGGGATTTCACAATTATTAATTTTGTTGCAAAACTTTCGAGTTACATACCCGCCCTTAATTGGTTACGACTGGATGAAAGTGTTCGTCAGTTTGCGGTGTTCATGATGTCACAAGTAGATCTCGCAAGAGAAGCTGCTAATTTGAGTCGGTTTATATACAATTTTCGTAGATGGAAGGATGTATCATTCCCAAAACCATTTTATCCACTCGTGCATCCTGCTGTTCTTGTGGAGACGTTCGAGCCTGGGGATTCTGTGACTCACTATATTGATGGACTTGGTGGAAACACACGTATCAAAAGTGACCTTGCGCATATTGGTACACATGCGCTCCTCAAGATGCTTTTGGTATGATCATCTAAGATAACCGACCACTATTAAGATATTAATAATTTAATGACCTGAAGATTGAAGGCTTGTTTGAGATCAATTTTATTTTTAGTTTTAGTTTTAGTTTTTTCTTTTATTTTTAAAGCCTATTTTTCAATTTGTTTTTTACATAATTTTAATTTTTTTATTTCTTAAAACAAAGTAATATGTTTTTGAAATCACTCAAAATAATATTTAGGTGTTTTGAGTATTTTTAAAGACATACTCTAATCAAGTGGTCATACATGTTTTTTTTCAAATCAAAATATAAACAAAACAAAACAAAAAAGAATAAAAAAACAAAAATGACGCCAAAAGGCCTCTAAATTTTTACATAAGTTTACGTAAATTTGTTAGGGTTTGTGGGATCCATTTTATCTTGGTTGTTATTTTTGTTTTTTCCTTTGTTTTTAAAAGCATGTTTGTTTAATGTATTTTCAACATATTTTATTTTTGTTTTAAAAATAAATAAACATGTTTTTGAAAATATTCAAAATAATTTTTGGATGTTTTTGAGTGTTTTCAAAAGCAACCATATTTTGATCAAACATATTGAACATGATTAGTTTCAAATCAAAACATAAACAAAATAAAATGAAACCAAAAATAGAAAATAAAAAACAAAAGTGACCCCATAAGGCCCCTATTTAATTGGGTTGTTTGACTCATCAAATGTTGAAAACATATATCATTTGGTAGACTATCATGCAGCAATACAACTAGGGACTATTTTGCAACAATAATCACCATATTATTAGGCCATGACTTGGATGTTTTTATGTGTTTTTACTTTATTTTATAGGTGGATAATTTTATTCATGCAGACATGCATCCTGGAAATATCCTTGTTCGATTGCCTCAAAGAAAAAGGTCAAGAAAAAGGCTCTTTAGACCAAAACCTCATATCATATTTCTTGATGTTGGGATGACAGCTGAGCTTTCTAAAAGTGACCGCCGTAACTTGATGGAATTCTTTAAGGCTGTTGCTCTTCGAGATGGCAGAACAGCTGCAGAATGCACATTAAGATTATCAAGAAAGCAAAGTTGTCCAGACCCAAAGGCCTTCACTGAGGTAACCATGCTAAAGGTTCTAGAGACTATATATCTCTAATTGGGTTGCTTTGGATTTACTTTACCTTTGAATTTTATTTGCTACTCTTACTTCGGATTGGGCCCCTATAATTCCAGTTTTTTTGTTGGGTGTTTTCCCTTTTTTCAGTTACAAATCATTGTTGAAATTTTAATTTTCTTCATTAAAAATTGGAATTGAACTCTACAGTTTTTTGAGTTTTGTAGCTCAAAAAAACTGAAGTGTAAATGAGATCATTCGTTTTTTTTTTCGAAGGAATCTTATCTTCTTCTACTGAACACTCAATGTTAAAGGTTCTATTTGATATATTTAACCTTATCTTACTTTGCAATTTACCATTCATTATAAATTTAATGGGCTTTTAGCATTTATACTCCATCCAGCCCTAACTTGGTTGAGCCCTACGCATTGCCAAATTTTACAGCCTAAACCATCATTATTGGGCAACTTGTGAGTATCTATTTTGCAATATCGTGAATCATTTGTTTAGTGATTCATTTGATTGCAATAATCATGCATATTTGTGAACAATAGGGTTTCAAATCTACCAGTGCGTTAGGTCAAAAAATATGACTTTACACATTAGACTAGAACATTCCAATATCTTGGATGAGTAGGTTACATAAATAATTTAATTATTTAGAATTCAAAATGTTAACGGCAAGAGAATTCTTGGTTTAAGGTAATCGACGATTAGAAAAATTAAGCAACAAATGAGAAGAAAGTAAATAGAGGGGAAAAAACACTATATTTAAGTAGTTTGGCATTTTATGACCAATTTCCTCTGTGAGGGGACGGGAGAATTTCTTCCTGTCTCTAAGTAAAATGTGCAAGCAAGCCCAGCAAAATTTTTATCTTAATTTTAGTTTAGTATTTAGTGTTGTCCTGCGATTTCTCTCTTTCGAGAGAATCGAGTTGAGTATTTATACAAATTGTCATCTTGGGAGATGAATCATTAGTCTCTTAAATGATTTTGAGAGCTTGTGCCAATGTATGAGCTGTATCATTTTATTGTTCAGATTTTGTGTGTTATGCCTTGGTGAATATTAATTTCTTTATAACCGGGGAATTTAATTGCATTGATAATGGCTTTGGAATTTTACAATTGAGATTTTCTTTAGAAGAACTATGGGCTGATATGCCGCCGAGAGAATCAACATTCTTTAGAAGCCATTTTTCTCGTGATCTATTTGAGAAGCTTATTACTATTAGAATCATCTTAGCTTAAGCTTCATCCTTATGATTCTTTGATGCTGCCACATGTGCAGCTGAGATTGCTCTAAGGACTNACCACATGTGCGGCTGAGATTGCTCTAAGGACTCTAGGAATTTCAATGATTAATTTTTTCAATTGGAAGTTTATAGATAATATGAAATTCCAAAAATGTAAGTCCTTTATGATCCTTCTTCTTTTGCGCGACCTTTATATTCTTCTAATGGTGAGAGGATGTGAAGATTCGGTTTTGTTTTCTTTGCAAAAGTTGATAAGTAGAATAGAACATGATGCAACTTTGCTAATTTAGTTATGCCTAGGGATGCTGCTCCTGCGGAAATGTTAATGCGGTAGCTTTTGCACTATATACTATTGTTATACCATTAAAGAGTTAAGTTTCAAAGAAGGATTTAGTGGAACAAGTAGACATTCATGACTAAATTCGAGATGAAGCTAATAAGATAACTGTAGGTGCTAAAAAGAAAGAAAAGGAGGTAAGGTTTGAAGTTTGGGGGGGTTAAGTTGCCCGTAAGAAGCTGTCGATCGCCAGAATCGAAGTTCCGTTACCCGCTTCGGAAGGACACTTTAATTTACATATATATGTATAATTTTAGAAAAATACGAGATCAAACCGAACGCATATTTTTCACAGTTTAAATGAAAGAGCGTTCTACCTCAAATCCTGTATCTATCATGAGGGATAAACACAAGATTTGAGGATGAGACTCGATCAAATAAACTAAAAAATATATGACATCCGTTTGGTCTGCGAAACCGTTTTATTTGCCGACAAGTTCCCCTATTTAATACGAGAATTAAATAGAGTTTATTTTAGGTCGGGTTCAGAAAAAATTTCTATAAGGGCAAGCCTCTATAGTTAATTACATCTTAAATGACCGAAGTCACTTAAGAAAACTCTCGATAAAAATCAGGGAATACTATATCCAAAGAAGTCAAAAGGATATGACTTTTCAACGAAATCGGACGAAGATGTGTGAAAGGGGAAATACTCGAATCTGGAACATTGTGAAAGAACTAGGGGAGGTCGTAGATCCGGAGGCGAACCCCGGTGACTTCCCAGTCTATCATATGGTTTGGCTTCAGTTTTGAGAAGAAATTATTCAAGTGTTTCATCCTGCCAATTTTATTTAATTAGAGCTTATACTTGCGTGACACAGTCACACAAGTCGCCTAGAAGATATGAGAGTTTACGTCGTATCGGACAACAATCTCGGAACCTAGAACGAGTCAGATCTTAAATCATATAGCAGAGCTATACAAATGCCTAAAAAAAAGGTGGAGGATTTATGTTGTGCTAGACAAACAACTTCGAAATCTTATGGATTGTTGTTTAATTTCTAGAAAAATGAATAGTTTTGCTGGGAAGACATGTTCTGCTGTTGAAGATGGTTGTGCTGCCCACCGCGCTAGCTCTAAGCTCCTTGCCGTGACGAGTTTAAGTTTTCTAGGGTGTCCAGTTACGATGTCAGATCAAACGACTCTATGGTTATAGTCCTCTAAACATCCTATATAAAAGAAGGCATGCTTAAAGCTATATAATATAAAATATGCAATACAGGACAAACAACAGGTTGCATGTAGAACAGTAGCAGACAAAACCAGGTCTAGTATAACATGCTGTACAGAGAGAACAGTACAAGTAGAAAACATGAATAATATATCATGTTGTATAGGAAGAACAGTAGCAGTAAAAACAGGAATAGTATAACATGCTATACAGGAATAATAGTAGCAGACAAAAACATGAATAATATAACATGATGTACAGAAAGAATAGTAACAGGTAGAAACATGACAAATATAACATGCTGTACAGAAAGAACAGTAGCAGGTAGAAACAAGAAAATGAAGTGCTGTATAATGTAAAGAAAACTTGTATGCCCATGAGATCCGCTGTTCCTTAAGTATAGCAAGCCTAAATGCATCGCAAGAAGCAAAGTCTGGAAGAAACGTCGTCCAGGAAATTCGAAGAAGAGTGTAACAACGACTCACGACAGAAAACTCCAGAAAAATCAACGAGAAAAGACTCAAGTAAAAGAAAAGAAAAAGAATCCACAAAAATCTTGGAGAAATCCCGAAAGAAAGGAAAAGTAACACCAGTGCGCTGTCCCAAAACTTCGATAAAACAAAAGAAAAGTTCAGGTGAGGGGAACCGCAAGCACTCGTATGGGGCTAGGCTCAGATATATATTTATACTCGAGGGTCCGCGAAGGCTACTCGGTCACTAGAATGTATAAAACCCGTCACTCGTCTAGAAGTGTGACTTGAACCTCACTTAAAAGGCTATTTCCCAGCCTAAACAGGTAATCGTCAAGTGAACAACCAATTTTAAAATATGTTTTATGTTTTTAACATGCATACAAATTTTAAACATGCAAAGAAGAGTTATTGATTTTTGTTTCGTAGAAAAGTATGTTTTTTTCTTGAAAAAGGGTTTATCAAAACTTATTATTTTTTTTAGAAATTTTTGTTGTCCACGAGTCGATTACACTGTCGAGCGTGGGACTGCCAATCACCTGAGGAGGTTCGAGCCAACACCCGCTAGACTTATATCGGTGAAGGATACCGTTATCTTATTGTTCATCAAATGCATGGATCTTGATGTTATAGGATAAGACATCTTTCTGCTCTATCTTCGGTGTGCCTTTATCATCAACACCGTACGCCCCAAAACGACTACTTGCGACATTGCTTGATGGTTTCACGTATAGCAAAAGGTTATACGTGGACACTTATGCATCAGACATAAACATAAAAAAGAACAAACCAAGAAGCAAGGAAAGAAAAGAACAAAAATGGGGTGAAAGAGGGGAGACGCTGGTCCATCTAAAACACCGAAAAAGAGAATGGATCAGTCCTCAAAGCTCGTGACAAAAAGGCTTGAAAAGGAAGATCCGAAGATCCTTGAATCAATCCGAAATCACATTCTCACTTTTAGAATTGGACCAACGCAAGTCAAAATGATCTCCTAATGCCGGTATCCAAACTCCAACAACATCTTTTATGAAATTAATTCATCCCAACTAAATGCCTTTCCAAAATAAGGTTTAAATTCTCCCAAACTTCAAAAGAAAATGATCTCGGGGAAACCACTACTAATATTTCCAAACTCATGCCGAAATCAAAATTCCTCCAACTTTCAAATTACTAAATAGTCTCATGTATTGAATAAGCATAAAATTTTCCCACAGAATCCAAATAAATGCTCAGGGCCGGGGGCAATAGAGAAGAAAAAGCAACCACCAAGGCTCTCGGCTAAGACAAGAAACATGGCTAAATGAGGCTCACGGCTAAGGCAGAAGACAGCTGCCAAGACCCATGACCAAAGGCAACCCAAGTGGCAACGAGTGAGGCTCACGGCTAAGGCAACAAAGGGCCTAGAAAAGAACTATCAATGGCTACTATGCTTCCCGGACAAACATAAGAGGATAACTAAAGTGATTATAATTTTTGGGATGACAAACTTGATCTATCCATAAGATTCAAGCCAATCAAACCTACAAGAAGGACCAAATCACACCAAATGACCTCCAATAGGCCTCACGGGTAAAGACCAAAAGGGGAGGTTGATTCAACCACTTCAAAAACCCACGGCTAGGAACCAAATAAACACCCAATTGCGGCCTTATAAACTGCCAAACCAATCCATCAAAGACCAAATAACAGCTTTCGAATGGGGACAACACAGCATGCCCGAAACAGGCTCTCGGGTAAGAGCCGAGACCAATAAAAATCAAAAGAAACTAAGTCATTTTTCGGGTATGAACTAAAACCAGCAAAACCACATTTCGGGTAGGGGGCCAAACAAAGCAAACCGGACTCCCAACTAAAGCCAAACAAAGTCACAGCTAGAGTTCAAACTCATGTAACAACAAAAGGGTAGAAAACATTTCCATATCCTCAAGACATCAAAATATAGAACTAATATATGTTTTAAACAAAAACAGCCATGGAGTTCCTCCAAAATAAATTCCTTCAGCATATGTATATTTAAGTCGAAACACTGGTAGGATGCCAAAACCGAGCCCCGCAGGGGCCAAAACCGAACCAAACAAGGTCAAAACAGGACCCAAGCATTGATATTAATCCAGGCTTTAATAGAAATTAAAATTCCAGCCACTTCTGAACAAATCGAAAATCAGTAAGAGCCCAAAGTGAACCTCTTAAAGATAGCAAAGATAACTTCAACACCTCAACAAAAAAGTCAACATCTCATGCTCCTGCAATGAAAGCCTAATGCCCACACAACTCCAAAACCGAGCCATTACAAGCCAAAACCGAGCGGAGCAGGGGCCAACAAAAACCACGGCCTATAAAAGCTTTAAAGTAGGGCCCAAACATGGATAGAAACTCAATCTTTAACAGAAATTAAAGCTCCAACCATTTCAAGGTAAAACCGAGCCATTCAAAGTCAAGGAGTAGCTCACCAACCTGTAAAGCATCAGCATATGGAACCAAAATAGACTTTTAAACTGTAACAATGTAATGAAAACTATTTTTAGGCCATCAATAGAGTTGTTCCAAACATGAATTACTTTCCCTCAAACATCCAAGCATGGAAGATGCTCTCCCCTTTGAGGAGGCATATGCAAACTATGGAATCTTTCCCAAATCAAAGTGAACCTCTTCATATCATGTATTTTAAGCAAGAGAAAGTCATAAGATGCCAAAACCGAACCCTTAACATGCATGAAAGGCCAAATAAACTCTTCAATATCTCATGCTAAATGAAAACAGATGAAAAGCTTCATAATACATCCCAACATGCTTGTAAGAGGAGCAAAAATTATTCCAAAGCCATGCTTTAATTATCCAAATCACTGCCAACATAAATATGATACGATAGACAGAAAACATGTCATATCTCCACCACTTTAAACAAATATCCAAGTCTAATTCCTAACACATGCTCACATTTCCATTTCTAAATGCTTGAATACCAAGTATTTCAAAGAAAATATAAGTGTGAATCATATAAGCATGTTGCACTATTCACTGAACCGAGCAAGAGGAGGCCTGACAGAGAAAAAACCGCGAGGGAGTAAGGCACCGAAGTAAGGGGGGAAGAAGAGGTACCTTCTTTTTTGCAAATGTAGAGCACTGCAACACAAGAAATAGCTTCAAGGGGATGCTTTCCCAGAAATCTCCCTCCTAAACTCCTCTTACAGCCAAAATCTCTACCTCTCCCTTCCTTAGAAAACTTTTTCAACAACCACAAAACCCAAAAGAAACTTTGTTTATAGGCAGAGAAGAGAGGGGAAGAGAAAGAAGATCACCCAACTCACACGCGGTACTCGAATCGGGCTAAAAAAGAAAAGGACGCATTCTCTGCTCACAGAAGGCGAAACAACCGAAATATCCAGGACCAAGTGGCGAGCCGGGTGGCAGCGAGAGGAGCATCGGAAAGAAGGGAAATGTTGCCATTCAAGTGTACCAGGGAGGCAACTTCCTCAGAGTCAAACTACCAAGAAAAGGAAAATCGCAGCTCGGGGAGACTGGCGCGACTTCGGGAAGGAGGGCCGCGGGCAGAAAATGTCAGCCAAGGACGAGCGAGAGGTTAACTTTCTCTCGCGTGGAGGAGAGGGAGCTCGGTCGGCTCGAGACCGAGAACGGGAAGAGCGAGACACGCGAACGGGAGAGGGGAAAGGGTCCGACTGCATGATTTTAGGGATTTAGGGCTTAAAGAGGAAAGAAATGATTTGGTTTTATATATTAACATATATATATACATACATATATATATATATATATATATATATATATATATATATACACACACATATATATCTACATACATATATATTAAATCATATGCGATTTATTCACGCTTGGTGCAGTCCGTTTTGTCATCCTGGGTCGCTCAGACGACCTCGTCGAAAATCGGGTAAAAAATGCATTAAAATTCAAATTTCACAAAATTTTGACCCGTGATCAATCGTCTCAAAAAGTTTATTCGAGTCTTCGACAGGTAACGGTGCAAGCGATGCGAATTGTGGTGATCGGACGTGTCGATTCTCCGAATTGCAAATTTTGTGCGCGCGAGAGTGCGAATTGTGCAAAAGGCCACCCTAAGGCTCAAAAGGTCCTATAGGAATTCCTTTTGGGTTTCCTCATGTTGGTTTCGCCATTCTAAGTGATAGAAGTCGATACCACACACGCAAAACTCCAAAAGGGGACAGAAGTAGGTTGAATTTCTAAAATGAGGCGGGTCCCATTTCTAAGGTTCTAAGATAGTCAAAGGCTAGATCCTAAACCCTAAGAGAAAGACTAGACCTCACTAAAAATGAGGTCAACAATAACTTATCAGTAGTATATCGCCACAAAGGAGCAATTGAGAATTATCTTTTCTCATAATTTGATAAACTAAAATGTTGATATTATATCTAGGATACATCCTCTTTTGTATTGAAAAACTATTGAACTTGATTGACGAAAATATGATATTTTATCTACAAAGTTAAGGCATGCCTAGGAGCCATAGGGACAAGAGTATTATAAAGATTAATTTTTATGTCTAAAATAAGGATAAAAGAACGGGAAGATCTGATGAGGCTTGTTGAGTGCAAGAGTAAGCTCTTAGAGAGAAGTTTGCCTTAAATTTTGGATTGAAATCCGGGATTTTGAGAAGAAAGCTTTGTGTTGGTAACACAAGTGATTACTCTTCAAAATGATGAGATTCACCAAGTACCTGACAATGCAAATGATGATCTGAAAAAGAAACCTGATTCCAATAATATTATGGATGAATATGTTGAATCTAGTTGGTATTCTGAGGATTCTCTTAGGCATACAGAGGAAATTACGTCACAATAATACTTACTAAACAATTTTTTCCTGCTTGGTTCAAATGATGATTTAAGGAAGGAAAGATAGGATACCTAAATGGCACAATCCACTAACTTGAAATGTTTGAACCTTCTTTTCCAATTTGATATATCAACAATGTCTTGGCTTATCAACTCTATAATAGAACACATTGTATTTAGTCTACAATACCACTCAAGTAATTTGCGAGAAAGTCAACGAACTCAAGTGACATTTTTTATTGTCGAAGTACTTCCAGTTGTGTGAATTATGAAATCATGCTTATAATCTCATGCAAGGAAGCATGATTGTCATTGTATACTTCACCACACTTGTAGAAATTTGACAAGAACTGGATATGTGAGCCAAATGATTGGTGTGGGGAGTGGGCAAGTTAATTCTGCAGACTTGGGGAGAAAGTAAGAATTTTTAATGCACTTGTAGGTCTCAATAAAGATCTTGATGAAGCTTGCTGAAGAACCTTAGGGATTTGTCCCCTTCCAAAGATTCAATAATTATTTGCTAATGTTTGAAAGGATTTGTCTACTTCCCAATTTTTTTCCGTTGGAGAATAATGCTTAAGAGGTAATAAGAATGTGACATAACTAACGAAAATATGCTTGTCATTAAAAGTTCGGAGCATAACCCATGATTAAAAGGATTTGTCTTTTAGATGCCTCCATCTAATTCTATGATCATGATTCCTAATATTCTTTATCTTACAATTCTTCATCTTAAAATTCAAAACTAATAATCGATGTTGAGTATTTAGCTTTTCACTTGGAATGATCTTACAATCCTTACATTCTTGAGGATCTCTTCTTCTCATAAGAAAATAATTAATTTATGTTTTGTTAGTTTCATTTTTACAACTAATAATATGTTAATCTCTTTTCTTAAATAAAGTATTAACAATAATAAAATCATAAGCTAAAACAAAATCTAATTTGATTTTTACCCTCTTTAATAATCACTCCAAAACTGTAGCCACCATAAATATTTCTAAACTCTTCTATCACTACAANCCTCTTTAATAATCACTCCAAAACTGTAGCCACCATAAATATTTCTAAACTCTTCTATCACTACAAACATGTCCATTTAAAACTTCTCAAATAAAAGTTCTTTCTTTAAGAGGTATCATTTGTATTAATTTCTCTAAGTTATTCCAGAATTCTTTTTTAGAACCTATATCTAAAACTACTTGAGGAGTATAAACACTTACAACATTAAAAATCTTAATATCAATAACAATCTTAAGGACTATAATTCTTTATCCAATTTTATTAATTTTTAAAATATTATTTTCAAACTCTTCATCTATAATTACACCTACACAATTTCTAGTGCGGCTCCTACCCGAATTCTAAAGTTTAAACCTTAAGTTATCAATCTCTTTAGTCTGTTCTCAAACTCATTTAGTTTCTTGAATACAAAAGATATTTATCTTCTTATGAATCATAATTTCAACTAATTGTATTAATTTACCTGTGAGTGTTTATATTCCAAGATCCAATCCCAATTTTGTTTCATAGACTAACTTTTTTACTCGCATCCATCTGTACTGTAGGAACCCTTGCTTATTTGACAGTACAACTGAGCGTCGGTGTAGCGGTTTTTGCACTTTTTTATTATATTTGGGTCATACAATGTGTCGCTTTCAAGGGATGCCCTAGTATTTACACAAGAATTTAAAAGATCTATGTCATGATTTTTTGACAAATTTTACGCTGGTTGTCACCTACTTAACGCAACGCTTCACTTTTCAAATTTGCGGTTTGAGATCCAACAATGAAAGTGTTACAATATATTTATCCATGTATTTGAAAATAAACCTTTTTTGGGAATTTTATTTCAAAGGGAGATAAAAGCGATAAAATTTTATATTCATTTTAAGCACTATAAGCAATTAACACCTTCAAACGCCTTAACCTTCCTGGACTAGATTGTGAACTCNCATAAACACTTACAACATTAAAAATCTTAGTATCAATAACAATCTTAAGGACTATAATTCTTTATTCAATTTTATTAATTTTTAAAATATTATTTTCAAACTCTTCATCTATAATACACCTACACAATTTCTAGTGCAGCTCCTACCTGAATACCAAAGTTTAAACCTTAAGTTATCAATCTCTTTAGTATGTTCTCAAACTCATTTAGTTTCTTGAATACAAAAGATATTTATCTTCTTATGAATCATAATTTCAACTAATTGCATTAATTTACCTATGAGTGTTTATATTCCAAGATCCAATCCTAATATTGTTTCATAGACTAACTTTTTTACTCGTATCCATCTGTAATGTAGGAACCCTTGCTTATTTGACAGTACAATGGAGTGCCGGTGTAGCGGCTTTTGCACATTTTTTACCATATTTGGGTCATACAATGTGTCGCTTTCAGGGGATGCCCTAGTATTTACTCAAGAATTTAAAAGATCTATGTCATGATTTTTTGACAAATTTTACGCTGGTTGTCACCTACTTAACACAACACTTCACTTTTCAAATTTGCGGTTTGAGATCCGACAATGAAAGTGTTACAATATATCAATCCATGTATTTGAAAATAAACATTTTTGTGGGAATTTTATTTCAAAGGGAGATAAAAGCGAGAAAATTTTATATTTTATTCATTTTAAGCACTATAAGCAATTAACACTTTCAAACGCCTTAACCTTCCCGGACTAGATTGTGAACTCCAAAATTATGATGCTCCAGACTCTTGATTTTTATGAGAGCTTTATAGGTTAAATTTTCAGAATGTAGATAAGAGAGTAGATAAGACACTACCCAAAGATTTTACTCTCAATTTGTGAGTGCTTTTTGATCTAGGACTCGAGGTTTCTCATAGGCGCAAGCCTATATGGTTAATAATCCCTTCCGATAACAGGTGAACACTTTCGATTAAATTTAGTCATTTAGAGAACATATTGTAGCAGCAAACATATATTTTAAATTATAAAATCTCACTTGGAGCTTAAAGCATATCGGGGAAATGATGATGAACCTGATCAAGATCTTATGGTTCCGTCATTTCGGGTCAATGTGGTTCCTGATCTAGTTAGTCAGAGAATGTAGCCAACCCAACCCGATTGAAAGATCTTTATCAGCAGCCATGTGTTGCGTTGTTCAAGGGACCCTTGTAGATCTGAGGTGGAAGTTTATCTAAGAGAACAAATTTAAGTGGACCTTCGCTAATAAAACTAATAGAAGACTTTGTGCCAATCAGATATAGGAGAAGGTCGTTGGGGAACATGTATACTACGACTGTAATTGTAATATAATGCTGTCATTTGGCTGCAACCATGCCGTTAGAAGGTTCTGGTTGTAACCATTAATTTATGGAGTCTTTGGGCCAAACCAAGTGGACAGATGACTTGGGCCAAGTCCTTATTGGCGTAAAATTATTTTGAGTGTGAATATAATGATACACTCTATATGTCGTTCACTTTTTCATGAAGTCAATCAAAAGTTTGCCACCCTCGATAAATTGTTGTCGGTAGATGTGATTTGTTCTAAGCTTTTAAGTGTTAATTTTACTTGAATATTTAATTTGTTACTTTGAAATTTTATTTTAAAATTGATCCCTTCGGTTGAATTCACAATCAACATGACCATCATCGGGGAATTGAATGCTTAAAACATTTATATTTAAAATTTATTTATAATTGGACACCAATATCTTTAGAATGATAGCCTTGTCAACTCCGATCCTTATGAGGAAGAGGAGTAGACAGGCTCATTTGGATTTGTAAATTTTTATATTAGTAATTTGGACACATATTTCAAAATTAGTAATCTTCAACTCCATTTCTTACGAGGAAGATCGAACTAGTTGAGTGGGCATATAAACCTGTCTTATAGACAAGACGACCTGGTTGAGAACTTGCATAATTTGTCTTGAATTTGATTTCAAAACATGTGGTGTTTTAACTATAGCACAATTATAGATTTTCTTAAAAGAATTTTTCACCCTATTAGAACAAGAATTTCTGAGTGTAAGTTTAACTTGTGCAACATTCTCAGACCATTTAGGTTTAAAACACTTAATCGATTTCATGGAGCATATGTAAGATTTATTTAATTTCATATATTTGACTAATTTTAACAACTTTGCATGCGTAAAGCAGTTTGCATAATTTTAAAGCATGAATTGATTCAATAATTGTTTTGAAAGACACATCAAGGCTTGAATAACTTTGCATGTCTAAAGCAATTTGCATAATTTTAAAGCATGAATTGAATCAATAACTTTTTTGAAAGACATGCAAGACTTGAATTGATATAAACTTTCCTTATTTGAAAGAAGATATTGATGCGTGTTGAGGTTCATTTTAAGCATTTATAAGTGTCTTTCCTAGCTAAAATTGATGTCCCGAACGCGTTGTTTAAAATGAATATTAAAATTGAACGCGTTGTTTAAAATTGATGTCCCAAATTATGACAATATGAGTGTCTTTCCTAGCTAAAATTGATGTCCCGAACGCGTTGGTGCAGTCTACTTCGTCATCCGAGGTCGTCCGGAGAAGTTCACATTTTCACCCATTCTTTAAGCTCAATTCTAGTCCGTTCTTGTGCAACTTAGTGAGTTTTTTGCATTTTGTCTGTGTGCGTGATGATGAAGTCCTGAAGAGGTTTTCTTAGCGCTTGAGATCCTATTGAGAACTTCTCCTTGAGTCTCCACGTGATAGTCTTTAACCACTCGACCATACGACGATGATTTTGAGATTATCAATGTGAGACATCACAAGAGAAATATGAAGTAGCTGGAATTTCTAAGGGAATGAAATCCAATACTAGTTTTCTAAGATAATCTATCGGAACCCCTAGAGTTAGATCCTAGGATCCTAAGGAAAAGAGTAATGACCTCATAATGAGGTCAACAGTGGTGTGTGTTGATTATATGATTGGTGCTTTTTCTGGTTAAGTTCGTGTTCGTGCTAATGTTGTGGTGTGTGTTGATGCTGGGGTTGGTGCTTTTGGTCGTGTGGGTTGATGTTGGGTTTGAGCTGTGGTGGCTGTGTTGTTGCTGGGGTTTGTGTTGTTGGTGGTGTGCTGATGTTGGGGTTGGTTCTGTTGGCTGTGTGTGTTGATGTTGGGGTTGGTTCTTTTGGCTGTGTGTTGATACTGGGGTTGGTGTCGTTGGTGGTGTGTGTTGATGCCGGGTTTGTGCTCGTGGTTTGTCGTGATGCTTCCTTTCAGCTGGCTTTTCGAGTTATAATTTTTTAAATGACATTTTGTTTTTCATTTGTTATGCATTTATGTTGCTTGTGATTTTTCATGTTAGTATCGTCACGGTTAAAACAAAAGAAATTGGTTCGTCTGTCATGTGGGGCTAAAGATGTCAAATTTATTTTCTGCAACCTGTCTTAGAGAGGTAAAATTAGAAAATAGGCCAACTACCTATTTTAAGGAGGGTTGACAAAATATAATAAAGAAGTTCAAGGAACACACATGAAGGAATATGACAAGATGCATTTGAAAAATAAATGTGATCAATTAAAGGACTGGAAATTATTGAAAGAGTTGAAGTGTGGATCCACATGCTTGGGTTGAGACCCTATAAAACGAACTATAGTTACTTCTGAATAATAGTGGGCCGAGAGATTGAAGGTGAGAATTTATGTTACGTGAAATTCCTCACCAATTATTTACATCTTCAGTTACATCAACATATGAATAGACCATAACTTTGTAGGTTGTTTCAAATGCTAAAAAAATTAAATTTAGTGGTATCATCCCTGAACTTGAAGAAAAGTTGGTCCGTGTGTTTGTTAGAGTCATCGTAATGGGAGGCCATGCATGGACTCGTAGCGAGAGAGGGTTTGCTGACATAGTTGAGCATGTGGATGCCAAGCTAATTTCTAGTGCAAATGAAACCCCCAGCCCTAACGTTAATGGAGTTGAATCTACCATTTTTTTTAAGTTTTTGGGCTGAGAAAAAGAAAAAAGATTGTGTTGTTTTTCATTAGAAGCCAAATATCACAATTAGTTTTTTCATGCATTAATGGCCCCAACATATCACAAACAACTTCCATTCAACATGTTACGCTAATTCTGGAGCCAACTCCAGAAATTTATGAGGATATGCTTTTGTATTTATTCTTTATGAAGTTGCTTGAAGACCCAATTCAGAGAGTGATTTTAATGACGATGACTCCTGACCCTAGGGTCAACTATGTATATTATTTTCATGAGAACAGAGATGCTTGATTTTCATTTCTGCTAGTTAGACAATTTATATATGTTTTTCATTGGGACACTGTTTATGTTTCTTGGATATTTTTCACTGGGACACTATTAGCACTGCTTTGGATATTTGTTTTTCATCGAACAATTTGTTATTTTGCTTTTTCTAGTTTATTTATGATTGTTGTTTGTTTAGGTAAAGTTTTGACTATAGTTAATTCGGCAATTCTTATATGTGGTAGCTCAATATACAGTGAATAACATAAACACACATAGAGGCATAGAAGAAGAATTGCAATTGTGTTGTGTTGGATATATGGGTACTAAAACTTATATATAACTCAATTTTCGTGCATGAAATTTTCATACACTGATGATAATGGGTTGGACGGTTGCTTGTAGGGCACACAACAATATTCAACAATACATTCCGTATGACACTGTCTGTATTCATCGATCTTTTAGAGCTACACATGAATTATGGACTTCATGGCTTCTCCAAAATAAGTTTCGAAGAGGTGTTGACAATAACCCTTTACATTTTATCTCAGAACAAATATACGAGAGGAGCCATTGAGCGATTCCAATACTTATATGAAATTATCAACGAATATTTTTCAATTATGTTGAATGCTCTAGTCAGTTTCTCATCTAAATTTTTAAAACCAGGTGACCCAATATATGAAAGGACTCATAAAAATTGCACATGACGTGCGGTATGTGGCATATTTTAAGTTAATTTTATTTATTCATTAAATCCATAATTCAAATGCATACTATAATTTACACACCCTTGTTAAATTTTTTAGAATTATATTAGAGCGATTGATGGAACACAGGTGGATGCACGTGTATTGAATAATGAAAAGCTCACATTCATTGGACATTGTATTTAGCTATAAAACATGCTTCTAATACTTTGAGTTATTCTAATTATAAGTGGACATTATTTTGTGGAGGGATTGTTAGATAGGTTATAATTCTCAATAAAGGATGTTGGACCTTCAAGGGAATCATAACTTTCAGGCTCATAAACTAGTGAAAATGAAGCAGATTGAGATGAGATTCTCTATGTAGCTTTACTTTTGTTATGGTGTTTGGGAACACAACAAACGACAGTCGTATATTCAAAGTTGCCACAAGAACTCAGATATACAATCCTCCTCACCAAACTCTAAGTTTGGTCGACCCTAATCCCTAATAAGACATTTTTTCAGTGCAATACTAATTATTGTATGTGTTAGATAATTATTGTTTGGTCGATGCCAAAGAGAGTTTCTAAAGCCATTGTCAGATACCAAATATCATGTTCTTGATTTTGAAAGACCCAGCGATGTCGCTTGTGTAAGAAAGAAATGTTTAACAATACACAATCATTCTTAGACAGGGTCATTAAAAAAATATTTGGAGTGAAAGAAAAAATGGGTCATACTGCGGGATAGACTGACATATCCTTTTCCTAAACAAGTGCAGATTGTCGTGGCCACAATGATTTTCCACAACTATATTCGGTGGCATCCTTCTCGCAACGAAATTGACTTCAACAGGGTTGATGAAGATCGATCACATGTCCCTATTGAAGCATATGAATATCGTCTATGACAATCTTTATCACCGACAGAAGATGAATATACTTGCATCCAGGATGGGAAGGTGCAGTGGAGATAATAGAGTTGAGAGTGGATTACAAATGCCATCGCTGCTGATGGATCGATTGTATTTCTTTTTGTTGATACTTTATTTGCAATGTGTTGTGAAAATTTTAATTGTTTATTGTATTGTTGTTTTATCCAATTATCTATATTTTGAATGTCAATTTAATTTCTCATTCTTTTGCATGCATTCTTCCCCAATTGGATGACTGATGAGGTAACTTTGGATATAATATGTAATATAAATTTTTATTGCATGTTTTATTTTGTGTTTTTGAAGTTTATGATGAGACATTCGACCTTAAGAGTTCTTCTGGATGACCTATATTTTGCTATTGATTTTTGCCACGTGAAATTCCAATGAAGATAACCAAGTTCCTCTCTTTTTTAAATGCCGTGGCTTTTGAGGATATAAGAACCCTTTTTTAATAATAAGGTATAGTGACAGATTCGTTTGTTTATACTATGTTCCCTGAGACCTCACAGTTTAATAAAACTTGAATTGATTGCTTCTAATATTTTTTTTTGCTAATGTTACATTTAAGGATTTGTATTTTTTGTTTAAAACATTCAAAAAAGATGCTCGAGGACGATGCCTCTAGAGCATTGCATTGTTACTGCAGTCTACAATGTTCTTTACTTATTTTGCAAAAGTCAAATAGCTACGGGAGACAGTTTTACAGGTGTCCGAGTAGAATATTAGTGTGACTTTTTTAGGTGGGTGGGATGGGTTGGAGGAATCCATCGTCGATAGTGATCGGGCAGCGCGAGTTTCCTTGGAAGACAGTTTATCTCGTGACAAACCAATTATATTTAAAAAATAGTATTATCATATTATTAATTGTTATTTTAATAATTCTTTTTTTAATTTTAATTGTCGTGCTACTCAGTTTTGTGATGTGTCTGTTTTTAATTTGTATCATTCAAACTGGATATTTGTTTTCAAGTATGGAATGTGCTAATATAAAGTCATATAAGCAACAATTTAGGATAGGGACAGAAAAGTTATTTGTTCAGAAACAGCTGCAACACAGCTATTTTAAAATTGTAAAAAACAAACAAATAGTCAGTTTCTCCGCAATAGCTTTTGCACAGCATTTTTCTGATACAGCAGTTGCGCAGCTGTTTTGTGCTACAATTGTTGCGCAGTAGCTTTTTAATAAGCTATAGTTGCCCGAAACATACCCTAAGAAACATCTTTTAAAAGATAACGATTATGAGATATTATCATCAGGTCAAATATAATTAGAATATTATACTTAGACTTTAAACTCTACAAAACTACAAAATTTTTACAAACATAATTTTTTAATTTCACATGCAATCCAGTTTTTTCTACACATTTTCTACCAACAAGAAATCAAATGAGCCTCAACTTTTACTGGACATTCATCTGAATATTATTCTCTCTGACGCACTTAATTAATCTGGACTTGGTCTTATTGCTGTTTTTGCCGAGTAAAGTTCCATTTATTAACCTTTCTAGTCGTCTATATGCAGAGATGTTACTATTCCAAGAGTTTGAGATCAAATGATGAACTTTATTTGTGTGCTCTTCTTTAATCCTACATATTATCTGTTGCTTTCGATTTGAACTTATTAAATGTAGGGGCATTTACATACGTAGCTAACACCTATACTTTCTGCATTTATACCACCCAAATCTTTAATATCACCTAAATAATATCACCATTTTAACTCTTAAAAAATTAAATACACCTTTCATGCATAGGTATGTAAAAATTTTAAGCATTAGATATGTAAATGCATGGGAATTGAGTGTTGTATATGTAAGAAATTCTTAAACATATTTATGCAATTTCTGTGAACAGGAGCTGGAGAGGGCATTTACCTTTTGGGGTACTCCTGATGGCGACGTCATTCATCCTGTAGAATGCATGCATCATTTGCTCGAACAAGTTCGTCGCTATAGAGTGAATGTTGATGGAAGTATTTGCAGTGTGTTGGTGACAATATTGGTCCTCGAGGTAATATACACTTTTCATCATTTGCATGTATTCTACTTTTCAGCGATCAAGTAATGACTTAGTTGCGTTTATCAAAAGTGGATTGGATATTTAAGCGGAAGGGTGTCATGAAGATTCAATGATTTAGTCGGAGTTGAATTGGGGTTGAATCAGATGATATTATAAATCTTAAAATTATTTTTATATGATTTAAATTATATAATAATAATGTAATAATAATATAAGTGGTTGGTTAAGAACCTCATTTTTTAACCAGATTCTCTATATAAGTGATTTTGGGCCTTTACTGAATCGGCCGATGGACTGGTTCACCGTTGAACTAGTTTGGCTAGGCGATCTTTGTCTGATTTTAAATCAAAACCATGGTTTTAGNGATATTATAAATCTTAAAATCATTTTTATATGATTTAAATCATATAATAATAATGTAATAATATAAGTGATTGGTTAAGAACCCCGTTTTTTAACCAGATTCTCTTTATAAGTAATTTTGGGCCTTTACTGAATCGGCCGACGGACTGGTTCACCGTTGAACTAGTTTGGCTAGGCGATCTTTGTCTGATTTTAAATCAAAACCATGGTTTTAGCTTTCAGGAGCCTAGATTCGCAGAAATGGAAAACTAGTGTTAAAATCAAATTAGAAGATTATATTTTATCACACAATTAAAAAAAATCATTATTTGTGAAAAACATGCTTATTTTTTACTAGCAACCAAATGACCCACAAATGTTTTAAGGGTTAATGCGGGTTTCTTTGCTAGATTGAATTTAGAAATATGAAATGAAAAAAACAGTGAAATTTGCTATATTCATGTCGGCACTATTTTTGGTGTGGGGTTTGCCCGTAAGAAGCTGTCGGTCATCGAAATTGAAATCTCGNCTAAAAAAAATCATTATCTGTGAAAAACATGTTTATTTTTTACTTGCAACCAAATCACCCACAAATATTTTAAGGGTTAATGCGGGGCTTGTTTGCTAGGTTGAATTTAGAAATATGAAATAAAAAAAACAGTGAAATTTGTTATATTCGTTCATACATGTTTGGATATTTTGAAATCAAATTGAGAGTCCACAGCTCTTAAAACTACCTAAAATAAAATGATTTTATTTTTAAATAAAAAATGATTGAAAATAATATTTTAAAATATATTTTCTTTTTTCGATCAACCAGATGTGTACTTAGCTGCCTTATATGTTGAAGACATAGCTTTAGAACATTCTCTACACTAGCTGAATTGTAAGATTCCAGACTCCATGCACTCATCTCCAGTTCCCTATGGACATTTTGAGGTGAATGGTATAACATTTTAGGAAATTTACTTGCATACCACTATTCTTATGTATTTACATATCTAACATCTAAATATTCATATTTACTTACTTGCATGCCATTCGAATTTTTAACATCATATTAAAAATTACAATCACTATCTTTTTAAAAAAGTGCAATACACTTTTCAATGCATATTTTTATGACACCAAGGTGTTATAAGTGTACATATCAAACTTGGGGTGTTAGATATGTAAATACATAAGAATTGTGTGGTATGTATGTAAATTTCCCATGAAAAAAAAAGGTTTTTACGCCCAAGCAAGTTCTTACTAGCTTTCGTTTTTAAAAATAGGTTTTTTATTTGCAATTGGCCTTTATTTTTTGAATATCTATTTTATTTGGATAAATTTCAATTATTTTACAACTAGCAATTGCACCTTTTCATCATGTACAGGAACAATTATTGAGTTTATTGTTTTTGCTCACATTTTAGGGTTGGCAACGCAAGCTTGATCCAGATTACGATATAATGCATACGCTGAGGACATTACTGTTGAACACAGACGGCGTGCAGCAGCCTATCGATTACTTCTCATAAAAGAGCTTTTGGCGCACAATTCCATAATTTTTTTCTTAGTTCTTGCTGGAGAGAAAGAAACATTTTAGTTTGGCTTGGCTTTCTGTCTTGAATCTGATTAATCAATCAAATTTGAGCTCGAATCCAAGCTTAATTTTTTAAGTTTGAAACAGCTTGTGAGGATTTTCATTTTTTATGAAGTTATAGTTTTGATTCAAGCTAATGAGTGAAGCCCAGGTGAGCCCAAATTTAGCTTGCCAACCCATCGAGCTCAACTCACAAGTCATTTACCTTGTTTAATTTATCATGTTGAGCTCAAGCTGTCTTGCCTGTCGGGCATAATTTATGCTCTCAAATGTATGCTGGTTTTACTTTTTGCCATGTGAGTAGATTTACATTTAAAAATAAATGATGCTTATGAATTTTCAGGTTTGAGTGTATGATCCTTAATTTTTTGTTAAAATGTTCTAAAATTTCGAATAAATAGTTATATATTTTATTACATGTTATATTTAGTGCAAAGTTCTACGTCAGATTTTTTAATTATACACTGAAATAAGGAAGTATGTGCTGACAAAAAAAATATGTTTGAATAAAACGAATTGTGTATGATAAAGCCTTGTTTTTGCACATGATGTTTATAACGTTAAATTTATTCTATTTTTTAAATGGAAGAGCGGATTTTTTCTTGTGTTGTCTGTGCGGTTGTTTTGGCAATCATAGGATTTATCACTACTTCAACAGTTTAATTTTGATACATGCAATTCTCCTTTTTGATCATGGGCCTTAAAAAAGTCATCTAGAACCGAAAATTGGGCAGATGTACAAACATAAAATGCTATTGAAGGCAGCAACCAAAAAGAAAGAAAGAAAACATTCTGTAGACAAAGGCTTTTAAATGAAAGGCTGAGTTTATTCATGTTCAGAAATCTAACAACAAAAAGATATGAGAATCCACAACCGTAATGAAGAGAAGTTAGAAGATCATCAAGCAATTTTTTTTTCTAAATCATATTTTAGATTATTTTTAGGGGGAAATTTCTATTTTTCATTGTTTAGATAATAAGAGACAAGTTGGAAATGAGGATCATACTCAGCTTTATCTAAAGATAAAAAAACATATAAAGACTCTTCAGATAAAAAACAAAAACAAAAATAAAAATAATAAAAAAAGCCAACAAGTATAAACAAATTAAGAGNTTATGTGCTGACAAAAAAATTATGTTTGAATAAAACGAATTGTGTATGATAAAGCCTTGTTTTTGTACATGATGTTTATAACGTTAAATTTATTCTATTTTTTAAATGGAAGAGCGGATTTTTTCTTGTGTTGTCTGTGCGGTTGTTTTGGCAATCATAGGATTTATCACTACTTCAACAGTTTAATTTTGATACATGCAATTCTCCTTTTTGATCATGGGCCTTAAAAAAGTCATCTAGAACCGAAAATTGGGCAGCTGTACAAACATAAAAATGCTATTGAAGGCAGCAACCAAAAAGAAAGAAAGAAAACATTCTGTAGACAAAGGCTTTTAAATGAAAGGCTGAGTTTATTCATGTTCAGAAATCTAACAACAAAAAGATATGAGAATCCACAACCGTAATGAAGAGAAGTTAGAAGATCATCAAGCAATTTTTTTTTCTAAATCATATTTTAGATTATTTTTAGGGGGAAATTTCTATTTTTCATTGTTAAGATAATAAGAGACAAGTTGGAAATGAGGATCATACTCAGCTTTATCTAAAGATAAAAAAACATATAAAGACTCTTCAGACAAAAAACAAAAACAAAAATAAAAATAATAAAAAAAGCCAACAAGTATAAACAAATTAAGAGAAACAAATGTTNAACTCTTCAGATAAAAAACAAAAACAAAAATAAAAATAATAAAAAAAGCCAACAAGTATAAACAAATTAAGAGAAACAAATGTTACCATTTAAAAAAAAAAGAAATAAAAACTAAATAAAAATCAGAAAGAGTTCTAAACAACAAAAGAGCCTAGAAGATCAAAATCTTCAATAGAGAAATATGATCACTTTTCCATAAATAAAATACCGAAGAGCAAAAGTGGACCTCTAGTTCAAACATCAGTCATTCTATTAGTCAAGCAACATACAATCCAAAATATCAGTCCGTTATAAATAATGTCAATTACTAGTTCTATTTAGCAATCTATCTCCCAATCTGCAAAATATTTAACAAAATAAAAAGAGGGCCNGAAATAAAAACTAAATAAAAATCAGTAAGAGTTCTAAACAACAAATGAGCCTAGAAGATCAAGGTCTTTAATAGAGAAATATGACCACTTTTCCATAAATAAAATACCGAAGAGCAAAAGTGAACCTCTAGTTCAAAATCAGTCATTCTATTAGTCAAGCAACATACAATCCAAAATATCAGTCTGTTATAAATAGTGTCAAATTACTAGTTCTATTTAACAATCTATCTCCCAATCTGCAAACTATTTAACAAAATAAAAAGAGAGCCATAAGAAATCACAACCCAAATAATTCCAAAATAGAAAAGGTAAAGAATATTCACCTAATCAACAAAATGAAGAGATTGAAAAGACCTTGTGCTCATAACTTACATGCACAATTATTAAAATTCATTCAAAGAGCTAATGAATATAAATATACAAAAGAACGGATGAATTTTAATATAAGGTTGGAAATTATTATAGCTCTACCAATCCTAAACTTTCAAGAAAAAATCAAATATNTAATTCCAAAATAGAAAAGGTAAAGAATATCACCTAATCAACAAAATGAAGAGATTGAAAAGACCCTCAGCTCATAACTTACATGCAAAATTATTAAAATTCATTCAAAGAGCTAATGAATATAAATATACAAATGAATAAATGAATTTTAATATACGGTTGGAAATTATTATAGCTCTACCAATCCTAAACTTTCAAGAAAAAATCAAATATAATTTTTTTCTTATCANAGCTGACATATCCTTTTCCTAAACAAGTGCAAATTGTCTTGGTCACAATGACTTTCCACAACTATATTCAGTGGCATCCTTCTCGTAACGAAATTGACTTCAACAAGGTTGATGAAGATTGATCACATGTCTTTATTGAAACACATGAATATTGTCTATGACAATCTTTATCACCGGCAGAAGATGAATATAATTGCATTCAGGATGGAAAGGTGCAGTGGAGGTAATAGAGTTGAGAGTGGATTACAGATGCCATCACTGCTGATGGATCGATTGTATTTTTTTTGTTGATACTTTATTTGCAATGTGTTGTAAAAATTTTAATTGTTTATTGTATTGTTGTTGTATCCAATTATCTATATTTTGAATGTCAATTTAAATTCTCATTCTTTTGCATGTATTCTTCCCCAATTGGATGACGGATGAGGTAACTTTGGATATAATATGTAATATAAATTTTTATTGCATGTTTTGTTTAGTGTTTTTGAGTCTATGAAGAGACATTCGACCTTAAGAGTTCTTCTGGACGACCTATATTTTGCTATTGGTTCTTGTCACGTGAAATTCCAATGAAGACAACAAAGTTCCTTTCCTTTTTTAAAGCTGTGACTTTTGAGGATACAAGAACCCTTTTTATAATAAGGTCTAGTGACAGATTCGTTTGTTTATACTATGTTCCCCGAGACCTCACAGTTTAATAAAACTTGCATTGATTGCTTCTAATATTTTTTTTTGCTAATGTTACATTTACGGATTTGTATTTTTTGTTTTAAACCATCAGAAAAGATGCTCGACGACAGTGCCTCTAGAGCATTGCATTGTTACTGCGGTCTACAATGTTCTTTACTTATTTCACAACAACCAAATAGCTACGGGAGACAGTTTTACAAGTGTCTGAGTAGAATATTAGAGTGTGGCTTCTTTAGGTCGGTGGGATGGGTTGGAGGTATCTATCGCCGATAGTGATTGGGCGTGGCGAGTTTCCTTGGAAGACCGTTTATCTCGTGACAAATCAATTATATTTTAAAATTATTATTATTATATTATTAATTGTTATTTTAATAATTCTTCTTTTAATTTTAATTGTCGTGGTACTCACAATTTTGTGATGTGTCTGTTTTTATTTTTTATCATTCAACTGAATATTTGTTTTCAAGTATGGAATGTGCTAATATAAATAGTTCTATAAACAACAATTTAGTATAGGGACGGAAAAGTCATTTGTTCAAAAACAGATGCAGCATAGCTGTTTTAAGATTGTAAAAAACAAACAGATAGTTTCTCCGTAACAACTTTTGCACAACATTTTTCTGCTACAGCCGCACAGCTGCTGTGCAGCTGTTTCGTGCTACAATTGCTGCACAGTGACTTTTTAATAAGCTATAGCTGCCCGAAACATACCCTAAGAAACATCTTTTAAAAGATAACGATTATTAGATATTATCATCTTGTCAAATATAATTAGAATATTATAATTATTGACTTTAAACTCTACAAAACTACAAAATTTTAACAAACATAATTTTTTAATTTCACATGCAATCCAGTTTTTTCTACACATTTTCTACCAACAAGAAAACAAATGAGCCTCAACTTTTACTAGACATTCATCTGAATATTATTCTCTCTGACGCACTTAATTAATCTGGACTTGGTCTTATTGCCTGTATTGCCGAGTAAAGTTCCATTTATTAACCTTTCTAGTCGTTTATATGCAGAGATGTTACTATTCCAAGAGTTTGAGATCAAATGATGAACTTTATTTGTGTGCTCTTCTTTAATCTTACATATTATCTGCTGCTTTCGATTTGAACTTATTAAATATAGGGGCATTTACATAAGTAGCTAACACCTATACTTTCTGCATTTATACNGGTTTTTTTAAGACCCCAATATCGATCCCACAGAGAAGCAATGTAAGAATTACCTTAAGCTAATTCTAGTCTAATATTATCAGAGCTTAGTTTGGGGATTCCTAAATTTATTAATTTACTATAAAATTAAAATTAACTAAATTAACTAAGAACCTAAGAGTAATTGAGAGGATATTATGGCTCCTAAAACCAAGAGGGGAAAGGGAAAAGAGGAGTTTGATCATACAAAATTTGCNTACTTGATGCAATCCATGAAGAGCTCAATCTTAGAGGTTATTGTCCCTACCTGTAATTACACATTAATTTAGCTTTAAAAAATGACAAAAAAACTTGGCCCAATTTATATTTAGCGGCTAGTGTGAAAAATTAAAATGTTATGAAATTTAGAAAATAATTTACACACTAGGGGTACTACGCAAGTATACGTATCGTTTCAAGTAATATCGAGTTTTTTTTAAGACCCCAATATCGATCCCACAGAGAAGCAATGTAAGAATTACCTTAGGCTAATTCTAGTCTACTATTATCAGATCTTAGTTTGGGGTTTCCTAAATTTACTAATTTACTATAAAATTAAAATTAACTAAATTAACTAAGAACCTAAGAGTATTTGAGAGGATATTATGGCTCCTAAAACCAAGAGGGGAAAGGGAAAAGAGGAGTTTGATCATACAAAATTTGCAAGTCAAAAAGCTCGAGAGCATTACAATGAGTTTCTCATATCGAAGAATTTAATTCAAGAATAAATGTTTATCAGTCCTGGTAGAGCTGTGAAAAATCTGATTGTTACAAGACACTCAGAGAATTTTTGCTACTTAACTATCGTAGCATTTATTTCTGTGGTTTGAGAATTTTATGCAAATCTCCCAGATGCTTCAGATGATTCTGTACTTGTTGGGGAGAGGAGATTNCTAGAGCAGTGAAAAATCTGATTGGTACAAGACACTCAGAGAATTTTTGGTACTTAACTATTGTAGCATTTATTTATGTGGTTTGAGAATTTTATGCAAATCTCCCAGATGCTTCAGATGATTCTGTACTTGTTGGGGAGAGGAGATTNTATGGGTTGAGACATGTGTTGGGGCAAGTATATTGATTTAACCCTTTTATTATCTCTTTAAAAAGCTTTTTTCAAAAATTTACCCATGGGATAAATATCAAGCTTAACCATGGGTTGATGGCTGGCTTTG
>JXCR01141195.1:0-18444 GCA_002079205.1 Phalaenopsis hybrid cultivar
AATAAATTAGTTATCTAAGTACCACTTACCTCTCTATTTTCAGGCGGGATCAACTTTATCATAAAAAAATACCAAAAATTTAGAATTGCATATACTTATATTTGTATATATATAAATTGTAGTGTATATTTATAAAAGAAAAGTTGTTTAGTCCAGTTGGCAGTTGGCGGGTTTCATTTGAATTCCTTAGCCTTCAAAAAAATTGAATCAATTTTTTTGTGCCGGAGGTGACGATTGGAGGCTTTTGGAGAAGGGAGTATTGGTGGTGACTGGAGGTAGGGGCTATTTGTCGAAGATGACAGCCGGTTGCCAGAGGAGGCTAGTGCTATAGAGATCGGCTGTTAGAGTTTTTATGCAGTGGTGGCTTGAGTTGGCAAGGGATGACAATGGCCAAAGGTCGATTCTGTTGAGGGGGCAACTAGTGACCAGAGGCAGTGTGAGTGGATGTGGGAGGTGGCTGGTGGTAGTGGGAGGTTATGGTCGGAGTGCTAGAGGTTGATGGGCGGAGATGGTCAGTAATAATTGTCTGAGTCGGTCTGATGTGGTTGGGGGCAATTGTCAAAGTTAGTCGGAGATGGTGTAAGCTAGAGTTGACTGATGATGGTGGCTGGTGGTGGCTATCTGTGGTGGGTGGCGGTAGTCATTTGTGGTAGCTAATGATATTTATCAGCAGATATGGATGATAGGTTGTCATGTTAGCAATCTAGGGGATGCAAATTCAAATGGGGTGAGGTAGGATCAATCTGGTGGAAGTTGGAGGGCCGCGTCAGTGATTCATCGGTGTGGACAACGAATTTCTACATCAGCAATCTGAGGGATGCAGAATCGTAACAATGGAAGGCAGAAGCAATCTAATGGATGGAATATGGCCACGTCAGCGATCCATGCACGAAACCAATATTGAATATTTTTTATGTTCCTTATTTTTGCTTATTTTGAGCCTATAACTAGACCAAAAATAGTAGGAAGGAGGTGGAGTCGCCCAAACTACTTATGCGACCTATAGGGCTCCCATAACAGAGAAAGCAGAATTGTGAGGCTTCAACCTGGTAGCAAATGACAGGGCTCCCAGAAGAAAAGGTTGGAATTCCTGACCTGTTAACATGTGATCAATAAGAATCTAAAAAGAAAAAAGGTGGATCCCCTGGCCTGCTTGTGCAATCAATGAGGCTGCTTGAAGAAGAAATAGAAGGTGGAGTACTTAGTCTTCTTGTCAATCAATGGTACTCCTCATTTATGTCATTCTTGCGCTTTCCAGATGAGTTTTTATGTGTTGATGTCGTACTTTCTAAGAGAAATTTCTCATGTTACTGTGATGAATTATGGAAAAGAAATTTTGCATTGATGTCAAGCTTTTTGGAGGAGCCTTTCTTCAATGTTGTTACTCTTTTCTAGATGAGATATTATCGTGATTTCTGAAATATATGTTTCACATTGATGCCACACTTTATGGAGGAGATGTTTCATGTTGCTAAGAAGATGATACATGAAGGATCACGTCCCCTAGAAAATTAGCATTGATGCCAAAACTTTGAGAAAATAGTGTCAACACCATTTGAAGAGAAGTTGGTCATTTCTTCAAGGGAATGGAAGACTTAGCTCACAAAGATCAAGAATATCATTTTTAAGCACAAGAAGGATACTTCTTGATCAAAACATGGAGTCTTTTTGGCTTTTCAAAAAATTTTGTTCGCTTTTAGACAAGAGAACATGAAGGTGCAGACCTATTAATAATAAGGAGGATGTTTAGATTGATGTATTTATTTCTGATATTATATTACAAGTTTTATACTTGTGTGTGTTTGTTTTAATAGCCTTTAAGTCATTTGATGACATTTATATATGGTGACAGTGTTTTTGTATGTACATCTTTCTTTTGCTTGATATCATGGAATTACATTTATATATACATATATGAGCTTGTTTGGTGTAGTTTTCTTTTATTTTTTTGCTTGATGTAAGAAACTTGACTCTTCACAACTTCTCCGTAGAGAAGATAAAAGATGTTCAAAATCTTGAATCAAACATAGTTCAATTTGAGTGTTTCTCCCAAGTAAGAGCCTAGTAACATCGAACATTTAGAGGCTTACTTCTCCTCAATATTTTTTTTATTCGCATACGTAGAAGTTTATAATCAAAATCTGTGAATGTAGTTTGTATAAAGTAGAATCATGTAGATTTTCAGACTCGTGCCTTCTAAGATTTGTGCATTCTGAGGCCTACAACCTTCTAAGATTTATAATGTACATGTATCTTCTAAATCTTGTACTCTTCTAAGGTTTTTAATGTACCTAAATTTTCTAAGCCTTCTAGTCTTCTGAGATTTTTGGGTGGAGACCTTGTCAACCACTTACTCCCTAGGAGTCTTTCTAGTAAAAACCTTATCCACTACTAGCTTCTTATCAAAACTTGCCTCATAAGCTCATCTTTTAGAGGCATGGTTGCTTCCAATTGAGACTTGCCTCATGGACTGAACTTTCATGGGTATAGGTAAAGACCTTCTCTACCAAAAACCCTCAAGTGGACTTTCTATTGATGAATGATCCACTACTAGCTTCCCATATAGACTTTTTTCTAGGGCTTGTATTATTGGGGTATGGATAGAGACCTTATTTATTATTTTCCCTTAAGGAGAATTTCTAGTGAAGAATGTATCCACTACTAGCTTCGCATTGATACTTGTTTTCCTGGTTCATCTTCTAGAGGTATGGGTGTAGACATTGCCTGCAACTTTTCCTCAAGGGATTTTTCGACACAAAATCTTTTGTGAGAGAATAAAGAAAGCCTTATTCATAAAAAAATTTCCCTAAAAACATTTCTTTAAACAACATAGAAAATCTTCCCAAAAATAAAATTAAGAACTATATTCTATGATAAAAGTACAAAAGCATTTTACTTAAATAAAATAATTAGTGATTGTACTTATTATTTGATAATTCTAATGTTTTCCTTCTAATTCTATTGACCTCATTTTTATAAGTAGCGGCCAAGGTGATCTTGACATATTAGATGTTCAATTTATTCCTTTTAAGTAAAAACATATTCATGTTCAATGCTTTTTTCTCTGTGGAGATGATAATATTGAGACTAGTCTCCACCATCTAAATTTTTTAGCAACATTTCAAACTTGGCTGCTGATCCCGACTTTCTATATAGAAGTAAAATGCGATTTATGTGATTATAGCTTAATTTCCTTAATAGTTATTATTAATTTGCAACAAAACCAAAAACTTGATCCAAAGCAAAATATAGGTAAGTTTTCCACTATGAAACAAATAAGAATATAATTATAATATTTAAATATGGGATACTACGCAAGTATACATATTGTTATCAAGTAATATAATACTTTTTTATTAAGCCCTGAATATCGATCCCACGGGAAAAATCGTTGCAGGCTTTGTAGGAATTGCGAAATTTTAGATGACCAAAAAAATCTACTTAGCAAAATATTCATACTTAAACTTAAGATGCTACAATAGGAATGTAAATTTTATTCTTTTTGTAATTTTTTGGTTTATGCAAATAAAGTAAGCAAATAATTAACTTAACTAAGTACTTGCAAGATGAATGTGATATAAATAAAATATCTTTTTCCTTATCATAAATCAATAATAAGTAGAGAAATTCTGTTGTGGGAGTATTCTAAATGTGTTGTGTCAAATATGAGCAATAATATTCTTTACCGTTACTAGAGATGTTATAAAGAACATTGATTAATTTATAGTTTGAATAGTCTTGAAGACCGACTAGGCAAAGAAAATACTAGCTCTCATTTTGGAGTTCCTTCTTCTTCCTCCACGTGGGTACTAACATCTCGTATCAAAACTGAAAACTATAAATCAAATTAGGGGCTTTATCCTGTAACTCTAAATTCCTCTAATTCTACATCCTTGAAAAGTTTATTTCCCTATATTTTTGCACTCAACCCCATGAACTATATTCTCATTCAAGAAATAAATATGAGATTCTAATCATTTGTTGACTGAGATAATATCACCTCAGATCTTACATGTTCTCACAACATGTATTAACATCTTAATTGGCAAAATCAAGAAGTAAATGAAGTGCAAGATTTTAAATCATCATAACTTCTTCCAACAATGAAGCCTAATAATTCACACAACTTCCTTTCATAACTTAATCACTTATCATTTTAAGAAAAAAGATAAATAAAACTACTCAGAATCCATGAAAAAATCACAACCACACATGAGTTTAAAAGTAGAAATCATGCACAGAAACAAAAAATAAAAATTAAAACCAAGTGTAGTCACAAAGATAAACACTTATCTCAATTCCTCTCCACCAAATGTCTTGAATTTCCTTTGAAGTCTCTTCCTTCACTTAAAATACAAATTAAACACTCAAAATAAAAGAAAAGTAAAGTGGCCGACAACGACGATGGGTGACTGCGATTTTATATATGCTTAAAAATATAAGTATTTAATACTGCTGCTAAATAATTTACTTCCTCAGCAACTGTACCAAATCCTTAATAACAATTATAGATTTGATAAATATGGATGTAATAAATATTCAATAATTGTAAAGTCCTTAATAATGGTTATAGATTCGATAAAGATGTATATATAAAATATTCAATAATGGTAAAGTCACACTTATCAATGCAAGTATACGTATCACTCAAGTAATATAGGGCTCTAATGGAGTCTTAGATATCAATCCCACAGGGAGTAATATGTATCACTCAAGTAATATAGGGCTCCAATAGAGTCCTAGATATCGATCCCATAGGGAGTAACTTTAGAACTACGAACTAAGATTTTAGAAAAGCAAATCTTAGATATCGATTAGGGAGTAAGTTTAGAACTACGAACTAAGATTTTAGAAAAGCAATACTTTAATCACAACAATGAAGTTCTTTTATCTGTCACTAATAAGCAATTGAAAAAACTACGTAATTTTAATAACTATTAAATAACTAATGATACTAATGAATGTTTAAATGTGATATTCAATAATACACTGAAAACATCATTCTCTTTGTCAAGAAATTATAGTGAATTGATAAAGTGAATCAGTTCAATTTATTCTCCTTGTCAAGAAATTATAGTGAAATGAATAAAGTGAATTTGTTCAAATTATATTTGCTCAAATATGAGCATACTTATTCTTTACCCTTTGGTCCAGGCATAAAGAACATTGACTAATCCTACGCTCGTTTACTGAATCTGTGGATAGGCTGGGAGGATACCGGCTATCACTACGGAGCTCCCACGTTCCTCTCACCTGAGGGCTAACATCTACACTTCAGCACCCAAACGATAAGACTAAATTGAGGATTTTAGTCTGTCACTCTAAAATATCCAATTCTACGCCCGATAATATTATGACTTTATTTATTTGCACCCAACTTCCAAGGGCTTTGATCTCCCTGAATCTTGGATGTAATCTTCACTTTAGTTGTGAAACTCAACATATTTTAGCAAATCAATTGGCCAGATTGAAAATTAATGAAGATCGAAGTGAAAAGATCATCACAATTTCTTAAATATTTTCATGGCTTCATCAATTCAAATCACCATTTCACAAATCTCGAGTCAAGGAGAAAGACAGAGAAAACTACTTAGATCTCATGGGAAAAATACAACAAAACTCGGAATTCATATATAAAATCAAAGTCATACAAACTACAACAAGTAAATAACTTATCTCTAATTTCTCTCCAAGAAAACTCCTCGATGTTCCTCTGAATCTCTTCCTTTCTTTACAACACACAAAATTCCCTTTCGAAGCAGTAAGGAGGAAGAAATCTCTCACTTTGCCTCCACTCTTACAATCTCTCGAAGAATTTCTCACAATTTTTACACACTATTGGAACCTTTCTAACCTCCAGAAACCCTCCAGGACTTCCAGGCTCTCTCAATTTTAGGCCAAAATAGTCTTTTAAAGTTGTGGATGAGCTTTCCCAAGAGTTGCCTAAGCATCCCTTCCAAATTTGGCCTTATCCAAATCCTGATTAGGCATATCTATCAAGCTCGCCGTCGGCAGCCTCGAGGGTGTCGTCGGCGGGCCTTCTTAATGAAGTAATCTTGGAGTCTCGGGAAAATCTCGTCGTCGGCAGGGTCGATAGCACCGTCGGCTCCCTAGTTCAATTCTTCACATTTTGGTCCATTTTGCTCCAAATTCGCTCCTTTTTGCATCTTTTTTCTTCAATAACACCCTAATTGATCATTCATGCAACAAAACATCAAAAATACCTTTCTTTAAAGTGAAATATCATTAAAAATAGTATAAAATAGGTATGAAAATCTCAACATATTTTCCTCTGGTCAAAAATCCCCTAAACTTAACTATTACTTGTCCTCAAGTAATTTTAGTACTACATAAAGTTATGATCTATTGTAGTGAAGTTTTAATTCAGAAATACTATAAGTTTGATTTAAATAAATATCAAGGGAGATTTTTCAGAAAAAAAAACAAGTAATTGAATTAACTCTGTAACCACAAGATTATCTAGTCATCAAGTTTAAGAGTTCTAGTCTTCTATTCATTTCAAGAATGACTATATGTTGCAATATTAAGTCACTTAGAATATTCAAAAGATAGGAACTTTATGAGAACTCTACTAGTAAAAGATCTATTCCATAAATATAAGTTCCGGAATGTATTTAGGTTTTCCCTTTAGGTAGGTCCAGTAAATCCAATTTTTGATTAGGCATATCCTCAAGCTTCTCCTCACTTCTATAATTTTTTCTTTATTTTCTCTTTTTTATTTGGATTGCTTTCAATCCTATATATTTTTCTTTTTTTTCAGGGATTGTTTTAAATCCTTTCTTTTTCCTTTTTCAAGTGAGGATTACAATATCTGGATAGCTTTAATGATTTTGAACATCACCTTTCTTTCCCTAAATTTGAAACTCAAAGCATTCCTTTACGATATTTCATAGCTTTTACATCATTGAGCCCCAATCTTTTCTTCTCAAATGATTTTTCAGATTCTTACATTTCATAGTTTTTACATCATTGAGCCCCAATCTTTTCTTCTCAAATGAATTCCCAGATTCTTAAACATAGCCTTTACATCATTGAGCCGCAATCTTTTCTTCTCAAATGAATTTCCAGATTCTTAATACTTCAATGAACTTCACCTTTCTTTCCCTAAATTTGAAACTCAAAGCATTCCTTTACCTTATAAATATTTCAAGTTTTTACATCATTGAGCCCCAATCTTTTCTTCTCAAATGAATTTCCAGACTCTTAATACTTCCACTTTTCTTTCCCTAAATTTGAAACTCAAAGCATTTCTTTACCTTATAAATATTTCATAGTCCCAATCTTTTCTTCTCAAATGAATTTCCAGATTCTTAATACTTCAAAATATAGTTTTTTTTTTACTTTAAATAGTAAACTATAATCTTATTCTTTTATACTAAATATCTTAAGTTACAAAATTAATTTTCATTACAAAAATATTCCTTTAAATCTACTATAATATTTAAATAGCTACAAAAATATAGTTACCTGAATTAAATTCACTACATAAAATCATATAAATAATTTTTGAAAATAATTAAATAGAGGACATCTAATAGTTAATATTTTTCTTCCCTCCCCCAAACTTAAACTTTTCAATATAAAATAATACAGTTAGGAAGAAAAACTCTAAATATAAATCATACCCCAGTATTTTAGGCATTTTCATCATTCTGAAAATTTTGCATGCTTTCTCATAATTTCTGCTTCACTTGGTCTGTAATATTAGGAGTTTTCTACACATATAAATTATTACAGAAATTTTTGGATAATGAAATTTTGAAATAAGTATAAAACTAAAACATTAAACAAGAACAACATTTCCTAACATAACCACAATACTAAACAAAAAAAATTAAAATGTCAAATAAAAATCACATTACATTACAATTTACAATACTACTCAACATCCATTAAACTACACATGCAAATTTAACTATAACACTAACTTTATAACAAAAAATAAAATTATCCAAGTACAACATAATAATAATAATGAAAGTCCAAATGCACAAACATCCATTTCTATTAAAAAAAGATTACAGAAATAAAAGTACAAATATAAATACATCAATTACATTTAAATATCAAAATCTCAAACTATGTCTTCGTCGCCTTGATCAGCAGGTGGATTGGGTTGATACTGAGTATATCGGGGGCACTCAGGAAAAGTCGGATCACCTCTGTAGTGTCGGGCCTGAGCTTCATAATAGGCTACCTCAAAATTTGAATGCCTTTGAAGGGACTCACTATCATAGTCGTGTCGACGTTCTAAACCTCCAATCCTTTCATTTATCAAGTCTATGACCGTTCTAAACCTCCAATCCTTTCATTTATTAATTCTATACTCTTTCGCTGCAAGGTCAACTCATTCATCAAATCAGTGAGAGCAAGGCGAACTAGAAGGTGGGAGGTCATAACTTGTAGAGGGAACATCTCTACTAGTACAAGGTTCTTGACTTCTACTCCCAGTTCTCCATTTCTCATGGGATTCATAAGTTTTTAAATTGGCCTTACTAATGGGTTTCATAGGGTAAACCCATTCTTCATCTCCACTTTCCACTCTAAAAAATTTGCAAATTACATAAATAAGGCCAGGATGTCCTATACCTCCACTTGTCTCACTCCTTACCGTAGTCAATATATTCTTAAGAATAATTCTCCCCACATTTATAGTTCTATTATTATGAATACAATAATTCAGAATAGCTATATCTCTACTTACCTCACTATAGTGATAAGTCGGTAACAGAGTAGAGGAAATGAAAGTGTCATGCCTTAGAGGTGGCATTCAACATGGAAGCAAAATAATTTACCCGTTCTCGTTGCTTTATCTTCCATGTTCCTTTCCCATCAGTGATAAAGTTGATCACATCATTCAGGGGACCTTCCATGGTACTAAAGGATTCATATTGGCAGTTATAAGAGTCCGAGACTTCGTAAAAGGTGTTGATGCGGGTGGCAGTAAATTCAACAGGAAATCCTCGCACTTGAATGATTCCATCTTCAGAATATATTACATTGGAGTAGAACTCCTTCACAACATTTGCATCAGCTTTATTAGTGGTGTAACAAAAGTTTTCCCTCCTCCGCTCGGCAATAACTCGTTCAATTTCTCCTCCTAGACTTTCAAAAACTCGATCTTGTATACACTTCTTTCCTTTAAATATTGAAGTAAATCTTGTTTGAGCCATCAAATTGACGATGCGAGACTCGTACAACTCAATTCGTCTCTTTTGTCGTGGAGTCATTTCAATCTAATCAAATTATAGAAAAATTCCAAAAATTACTTCAAATATGCAAATCATGCCTTCCAATGGTAATTTAAAGAGTTCAACTTTAAGATCCATGAATTTATTCCCAATTTTTATTCACATTCTCAATAAGAGTTCAACACTGAGATTCATGAATTTCTTCCCAAATTTTCTTCACATTCTCAATTTTTTTGGATCTCCTGAATGTGGAAGAAATCCATGGTGAAAATCAAATATTTTTAGTTTGGAGTGAGACTCTTACCTAGAGATGATCAAATCCGGTGTCAAAAAGCCTTGAAATCGCCTCCCAATCCAAGATCTTTCAAGCCCTAATTCAAAAATGACATTTTTAGGAGGAAGGGATGATGAATAGTGGCAGTTGACAAGTCAAAATCGAAGTTAAAGGGGTTTTTTTGTGAGCTCGCCGTCGGTGGGGTCGATGGCACCGTCAGCGATGGCACCGTCGACGCGCTCTATTGGAATTAAATCCAAAGTCTTGGTAAAAACCGCCGGCGGCGGCGTCAAGGGCGGCGTCGGCGGACTCTATTGATTTTGGTTCAAAATTTGGATTTTCGTGATTTCGATCAATTTCAAGCCTTAACGACATCTTTTCAATCATTATAAATATAATTTTAAGTGACTAAATGATGTACTTAGCACATATAAACTTTCACAACACAAAACATCACGTTTATATATAAATTTCAAGCGGTACAATATATGTCACATAACACATCTAAGTTTGGTATTTTCTTAACCTCAATACATTAATTTAGCATCGCAATCCAAGCCACAACACTCAAATTGCTGAAAATAAAACATCCTATGCTTAGTCTCAACTATACAGAGATCTNAAATGGCAATGTTATTTTCATCTTCAAAAGCTGATAATCTCTCAATTGGATCCAAAAGCTTCCAAGGTAGAAGTACCTTTTCCTAATTTTTGTAGAATACTTGGAACGGACTGCAAAGTGAGAAAATTGTGGAAGCGTGTCCGAGCCCATAAGTTGATCCATGAACGATCAGGCCCAAAATCAACTTCACAATTATTGATCCAATGTTGATCGACAGTCCCCTTTAGATGGAATAATTCAAAATAGCACTTTCTTTACAAACTTTACCGATCTTCATTGTCGGTAACGGTTTCACAGAAATGAAAAAGTGCTAATGTTTTGAAACGGGATTTAGTAGTGTCGCAGAAAAACTAACATACATGTTTTCTCTTGTTTCCTAGTCGTTAGTTTCGTCCGTTAAATATTGATAAATTTCATTCATCTGATTTCTCGTTGAGATGAAATTGGAATAGTGACAGACAGGAAGGTTCTTGATAATATATAAATATTTTATTCATGCAGGAGTGAAAGTGATCTATCTTCCTCACACATAAACAATTCATGTAAATTTGTATAAAATTCTTTTACCACAGGAACCACCATGGCGGCGGTAATGTAGCACAACACTTCTCATCTTCGCCGCACTATCGTTTCTTCAATTTCCATCGTGAGATTATTCAATCCACGATTTACGAATCCTTGTTCCTTGATCAATCTTTTCTTCGTCAGTAACTTGTTGAAGATTCGATGCGCTTCCGCACTAATGAACTTTCGCTGATTGAAAACTCGCATTCCGGGATTATCGGGAAAATTGGATGCCATAGGAATGAAATTTAATTTTTCCTGGACTCTCAGGAAAAACCCACCATCAACGGCGTCGAGGACATCGTCGGTGCCCAAGGTAAAAATTGCATAGTTTTGCTCTGGTCTAAATGCGTTTCAATTTTTCTCTATGGATCCAATTTTTATGATGATTCAAGGGTAAATAAGAGTAGTAAAGCTTAATACCACCATAAACTAATGATAATTTCAAATAAAAACTACTATAATCACGATAAAAGTAAAGATAACTATGGGTTGCCTCCCAATAAGCGCTTGGTTTAACGTCGTCAGCCAGACCTATTCAAGTGTCATTCAGGTTTACTGATCATTAAAACCTCTTTAAAATTTGGTCTTTACCCTCAAGATATGGTTTTAATCTGTGTCCATTTACTTTAAATCTATTTCTCATTTTCTGATCTTCAATCTCAAAAACTCCGTAAGTATAAACTTGAGTCACAGTAAAGGGTCATAACCAACGAGACTTCAATTTCCCAAAATAACTTCAGCCTAGTATTGTAAAGCAAAACTTTTTTGTCCTGGTTCAAAGTTCTTTTGGTTAATCTTCTGATCATGTCATAACCTTAGTTTCTCTTTATAAATTTTTTCATTATCATAAGATTCATTTCTTAATTCTTCCAATTCATTTAATTGTAACAATCTCTTCTTACAGCATCTTTCAAATTATAATTGAATTCTTTAATCGCCCAATATGCTTTATGCTCCAATTCTTACAAGCATCTTTCAAATTATAATTGAATTCTTTAATCGCCCAATCTGTCATTATCATAAGACTCATTTCTTAATTCTTCCAATTCATTTAATTATAACAATCTCTTCCTTATAAATTCTATCGTTATCATAAGACTCATTTCTTAATTCTTCCAATTCATTTAATTGTAACAATCTCTTCTTACAGCATCTTTCAAATTATAATTGAATTCTTTAATCGCCCAATATGCTTTATGCTCCAATTCTTACAAGCATCTTTCAAATTATAATTGAATTCTTTAATCGCCCAATATAATTATAATTGAATTCTTTAATCGCCCAATATGCTTTATGCTCCAATTCTACTAGTAAGTGATAAGTCTTTCCAAAAATTAGTTTCTAAGGAGTCATTCCAACAAAAGTTTTATAAGCAGTCCTGTAAGCCCATAATGTTGTATCCAGTCTAGTGGACCAATCTACTCTACTAGGGTTTACAGTCTTTTCAAGTATTTATTTAATCTCTCTATTAGAAATTTCAGCTAACCCACTAGTTTGAGGGTGATAGAAAGTAGAGATTCTATGAATAATATTAAATTTTTCTGCCAATCTCTGAATATTTTTATTCCTAAAATGGGATCCTCCGTCAGTGATATTCATCCTAGGCATTCCCTATCTAGTAAAAATATTTTTCATTAAAAATCTTGAAACACTTTTAACCTCATAAAGAGGTAAAGCTTGTGCTTCAATCCACTTAGAAACGTAGTCCACTGCAATTAATATATATAAGTTCCCAAATTAAGGTATAAATGGTCCTATAAAATCTAAATCAAAGATCTCAACTTCTAACATGAAATTCAAAGGAATTTCATTTCTTCTAGATATATTGCCTACTCATTGACATCGATCACAAGTTTTAATGTATCTATAAACATCTATAAAGATAGTAGATTAATAAAATCCAACTTGTCAAAGTTTATAAGCATTTTTATCTATCCCAAAATGTTCTCCAAATTCAGAATCATGACATTTCTGAATGATTAGCTCTGTTTCTTCATAAGGTACACATCTTCTCATAATCAGATCCTTACATTGTTTATATAAATAAGGCTCATCCCAAAAATATGATTTCGCATCATGAATGAATTTCCTTTGTTGTTTCAATGTCAGCATAGGTAGCAAAATATCACTTACAATATAGTTAACAATATCAACATACCATGGTATTTTTCACTCATTAATATTATAAAGTTATTCATCAAGGAAACTGTTTGTAATTTCATTTTCAGTGTCAGATAATTCATGATTTTCTAATCTTGATAAATGATTAGCAATTTGATTATCAGTTCCCTTTCTATCAATAACCACAAGATCAAATTCTTGCATCAAAAGTATCCATCTAATCAGCCTTGGTTTGACATCTTTCTTTTGCATAAGATATTTAATAGCATAGTGGTCATATACAGTGGCCAATAACTCTTTTTCAGTGACAGTATAATTAATTTGTGCATCATTAAGAGTTTTACTAGTGTATTATAGAACTTTAAAAATCTTTTCATACATTCGTCCAAGAACAACTCCAATAGCATAATCACTAGCATCACACATCAATTCGAATGGTTTCTCCCAGTTAAGTGAAACTATAATAGGTGCTATGATTAATTTTTCTTTTAATAACTCAAAGGAATTTAAACAGCTCTTAGTAAATTCAAATTTCTTGTCCTTTTCTAAAAGTTGACATAGAGGTTTGGTAATTTTTGAAAAATCTTTAATAAAATGCCTGTAAAATCCAACATGTTCAAGAAAACGCCTAACCTCTCTTACATTAGTAGGAGGTGTTAGTTTAGATATAGCTTGAATTTTTGTAGGGTTTGCTTCCATACCATCTTCCAAAATTTTATGTCCTAATACAATTCCTTCTGCAACCATAAATTGACATTTCTCCCAATTTAGAACTAGATTAGTTCTTTCGCATAACTCCAAAACTTTTTCAAGATAATTTAAGCATGTGTCAAATGATGTTCCAAATACAGAAAAATTATCCATAAATACTTCCAATCCATCATCAATTAATTTACTAAATATGGACATCATACATCTCTGGAATGTTGCAGGTGCATTACATAATCCAAAATGCATTCTTCAAAAAGCAAAAGTTCCAAAAGGACTAGTAAATGTTATCTTTTATTGATCCTCAGGAGTAATAGGAATATGATGGTAACCGGTATATCCATCTAAAAAACAAAAATATTTGTGCCCAACAAGTCTTATCTACTATTTGATCGAAAAAGGGTAAAGGGAAGTGATATTTCCTAGTGGTAGTGTTTAATTTTCTATAATCAATGCAAATACGCCACCCAGTAACTTGTATAATAGGTATTAATTCATTATTTTCTTTTGTTTCAACGGTCACTTCTCTTTTCTTAGGAACACAATGAATTGGACTTACACACGCACTATCTGAAATAGGATATATAATTCCAGTGTTTAACCATTTCAAAATTTCCTTCTTGGACTTACCTACGCACTATCTGAAATAGGATATATAATTCTAGTGTCTAACCATTTCAAAATTTCCTTCTTACTACTTCTTTCATTATTGGATTTAATCTCCTTTGTGGATCAACTATTGGTTTATATTATTCATCTAATATAATTCTGTGCGTACAGATTGAAGGACAGATTCCCTTAATATCAGCTAAGGTCCAACCAAAAGCTTTCTTATATATTTTCAATGTATCTAACAGTCTTTGCTTCTGTAAATCATTTAATTCTGAAGATATAATAACTGGTAATGTAGATGAGTCTCCCAAAAACACATAAAGGTAGCTAGGCAGTACTTTCAACTCAAGTTCATGTGGTTTTATAATTGACGGAAATATATTCTTATCAGCATTTTCCGTAATATCCAACATCTCAAATATTTCCTAAACATAATTTAAATCTTCATTTTCTAATTCATCCAGAATAACTTCATAACTCTCTTTAAATTTTTCTTTCTCTTCAAAATGTTCTTTAAAATGTTCTTTCAATAGATGTTCACTAATTTTATGCGAAAACATTCATTATCTCTTTCAACAGTAAGGTATTTCATAGATTTCACAATGTTAAAGGTCACTTCTTGATCATTAACTCTCATAGTTAATTCTCCTTTTTGAACATCTGATTTCACAATGTTAAAAGTCACTTCTTGATCATTTACTCTCATAGTTAATTCTCCTTTTTGAACATCTCAATAGCTTTTCCAGTAGCTAAAAATGGTCTCCCTAAAATGATAGGTATTTCTTTATCTTCCTCTATATCTAAAATAATGAAATCCACAGGAAAGATAAATTTTTCCACTTTTACTAACACATCTTCTATAACTCCCTATTTATAAAATAATGAAATCCAGAGGAAATATAAATTTATCCACTTTTACTAACACATCTTCTATAACTCCCTTAGGATATGTAATTGAACGATTTGCTAACTGAAGAGTTACAGAAGTAGGTGAGACTTCTCCTAATCCTAATCATTTGAAAATTGATACGCTAACTGAAGAGTTATAGAAGTAGGTGAGACTTCTCCTAATCCTAATTTTTTGAAAATTGATACTAACTGTAGAGTTACAGAAGTAGGTGAGACTTCTCTGAATCCTAATCTTTTGAAAATTGATAGAGGCATAAAATTAATGCTGGCTCCCAAATCACATAAACCTCTTCCATAAAATTTTTCACCGACAACACACGGTATAGTGAAACTGTTAACTTCTTTTAATTTTTCAGGAAGCTTTTTCTGAATAATTGCACTACACTCTTCACTAAGTGCAACAATTTTGTTATCCGTGAACTTCCTTTTCTTGTTCAGAATATCTTTTATAAATTTCACATAATTGGGCATTTGCTCTAAAGCTTCTACGAAAGGAATATTTACAGTTAACTTCTTAAGAATTTCTAAAAATTTAGAAAATGATTTATTCTGTTTGTGTTGCTTCAATCTTTGAGGAAATGGTGGTGGAGGTTTCTCCATAGCAATTTTCATTGGTGTTAATGGATACTCTAAATCTGGGTACTCATGATCTTTCTCTTTTTCGGTATCCACTTTCTCTTTTTGAGTTTCTGTTTCTTTTTGCACTCTTGTCTCCAATTCTTTTCCACTTCGGAATTGTATCGCTGTAATTTGTTCTTTTCCTTGATCTTTAGGATTTGGTTCCACAGTACCAGGAAAAGTTCCCAATGTTCGGTTACTAAGCGCAGTAATGATATGCCCTAATTGATTTTCAATATTCTTAATAGCAGTTCCTTGATTTTGTAATTGATTTCATAATTTGTAATTGATTTCCTTGATTCTGCAATTGTTGACCCATGTTTAATATCAGCTCTTCCATAATTGATTTCTCTGATTCTGTAATTGTTGGCCCATATTTAATATCAGCTCTTCCATAGACAACTTCTTTTCCTTAATTTGAGTGTTACTGTTAAATCCTGGAGGATAAGAAGGTCTATAATTAACATTTTCTTGGTTGGATGAATTTCCTAATGGGTTCACTAGGTTGTTTGCCCATTGTTGATTTGTAGAAGAATTATTATTCTAATTAAAATTTGGATGATTTTTCCAACCTGGGTTATAATAGTTCGAATAAGGGTTGTTGGGTCTATTAATAGCGTTTAAAGTCTCATATGAAGGTTAAACATCCACTAATTTCCCAGATGAATTCTCTTTCATCATAGGAGGTGTTGGAGAATAATTCATCTCATAATGATCTAATTTCTTTGATATTGCAGCAATCTGTGAAGCTAACATTGATATTGCATCAGACTCATGGATATTAGCTACTCTTTTAGGATTTACCAGTTCAAAGGGTCATTGAAAATTGTTGGTAGTCATTTCTTCTATTAATGAATAAGCATCATCAAAAGGTTTTGACATTAACGAACCACCAGCCGCAACATCTATAATCGATCTAAGAGACTCACTAATCCATTATAAAAAGTTTGTATTATCAACCAATCTGGTAACGAATGATGAGGGCATTTCTTAAGAAGATCTTTAAATCTCTCCTAAGCTTCATATATTGACTCTCCATCAATCTGACGGAACGATGTTATGTCATTTCTAAGTTTAGCAGTTTTGGATGGAGGGAAATATTTGGATAGAAATTTCTGTGAAAGTTCTCCTCAAGTTCTAATAGATCCTTGTGCTAACAAAATTAACCACATTTTAGCCTTATCCCTCAATGAAAAGGAAAAAGTCTAAGTCTAACAGCATTGTTTGAGACTTTGCCATATTTAAAAGTAGCACAAAAATTCTAAAAAACTAGCGAGGTGTAAGTTAGGATCTTCATTTGGTGTACCTCTGAATTGATTGTTCTATANATAGGAGCATACCTATTCTTTACCCTTTGCTCTAGGAATAAAGAACTTTGAATAATCCTACGCTTGTTTACTGAATCTGCAGCTAGGCTGGGAGGATACCGGCTCTCACTTCGGTCTCCCACGTTCCCCTCACCTGAGGGCTAACATCTACACATCAGCACCCAAACGATAGGACCAAAACACGTTCCCCTCACCTGAGGGCTAACATCTACACATCAGCACCCAAACGATAGGATTGAATTGGGGATTTTACATTCGCTTTTTTACTGAATCTGCGGCTAGGCTGGGAGGATACCGGCTCTCACTTCGGAGCTCCCACGTTCCTCTCACCTGAGGGCTAACATCTACACTTCAGCACCCAAAGGATAGGACCGAATTAGGGATTTTAGTATGTCACTCTAAAATCTCCAATTGCCTAAGGGCTAACATCTACACATCAGCACCCCGGATCTCACTTCGGAGCTCCCATGTTCCCCTCGCCTGAGGGCTAACATCTACACTTCAGCACCCAAATGGGACCGAATTGAGGATTTTAGTCTGTCACTCTAAAATCTCCAATTCTACGCCCGATAATGGCTCTCACTTTGGAGCTCTCACGTTCCCCTCACCTGAGGGCTAACATCTACACTTCAACACCCAAACAATAGGATTGAATTGGGGATTTTAGTCTATCACTCTAAAATCTCCAATTCTAAGCCCGATAATTTTATTTCCCTATTTCAATTGAGGATTTTAGTCTGTCACTCTAAAATCTCCAATTCTACGCCCGATAATTTTATTTCCTAGGCTGGGAGGATACCGACTCTCACTTTGGAGCTTTCACGTTCCCCTCACTTGAGGGCTAACATCTACACATCAGCACCCAAACGATAGGACCGAATTAGAGATTTTAGTCACTTGAGGGCTAACATCTACACTTCAGCACCCAAATGATAGGATCGAATTGGGGATTTTAGTTTGTCACTCTAAAATCTCCAATTCTACGCCCTTGAGGGCTAACATCTACACTTCAGCACCCAAACGATAGGTTGAATTGGGGATTTTAGTCTATCACTCTAAAATCTCCAATTCTAAGCCCGATAATTTTATTTCCCTATTTCAATTGAGGATTTTAGTCTGTCACTCTAAAATCTCCAATTCTACGCCCGATAATTTTATTTCCTAGGCTGGGAGGATACCGACTCTCACTTTGGAGCTTTCACGTTCCCCTCACTTGAGGGCTAACATCTACACATCAGCACCCAAACGATAGGACCGAATTAGAGATTTTAGTCTGTCACTCTAAAATCTCCAATTCAACACCCGATAATTTTATTTTCCTATTTATTGTTTTAATATGTCACTCTAAAATCTCCAATTCTATGCTCGATAATATTATTTCCCTAGTTATTTGCACCCAACTTCCAAGGGATTTGTCCTCCCTGAATCTTGGATGTAATCTTCACTTTAGTTGTAAAACTCAACATATTTTAA
>JXCR01141195.1:18460-32637 GCA_002079205.1 Phalaenopsis hybrid cultivar
TATATTGTGCCAAATAGGAGCATACCTATTCTTTACCTTTTGGTCCAGGCATAAAGAACATTGACTAATCTTATGCTTGTTTACTGAATCTGCGGCTAGGCTGGGAGGATACTGGCTCTCACTTCGGAGATCCCACGTTCCCCTTGCCTGAGGGCTAACATCTACACTTCAACACCCAAATGATAGGACCAAATTTGGGATTTTAGTCTGTCACTCTAAAATCTCCAATTCTACGCCCGATAATATTTATTTCCTATTTATTTGCACCCAACTTCTAAGGGTTTTGACCTCCCTGAATCTTGGATGTAATCTTCACTTTAGTTGTAAAACTCAACATATTTTAACAAATCAATTGGTCAGATTGAAAGTAAATTAAGATCAAAGTGTAAAGATCATCACAATTTTTTAAACATTTTCATGGCTTCATCAATTTAAATCATCATTTCACAAATCTCAATACAAGGAGAAGAACAGAGAAAACTTTTCAGATCTCATGGGGAAAACAGAATAAAACTCAGAATTCATATATAAAATCAAAGTCATACAATAAACTTATCTCTAATTTCTCCCCAAGAAAACTCCTCGAAGTTCCTCTGAATCTATTCCTTTCTTTACAGCACATAGAATTCCTCTTCGAAGCAGCAAGTAGGAAGAAATCTCTCACTTTCCCTCCACTCTTACAATATCTCAAAGAATTCCTCACAATTTAGGCTCTCTACACTTTTTCACACTTCAATTTGGAGCCTCTCCTTCTTCAGGTTCTTTCTAACATCCAGGACCTCCCTAACTTTTGGCCAAAATCTTCTGTTAAAGTTGTGGATGAGTTTTTTCAAGAGTTGCCTAAGCATCCCTTCAAAATTTGTCCTTATTCACAACCTAATTGGACATAACCACCAAACTCGCCGTCGGCGGACCTTCTTAATGAATTAATTCTGGAGTCTCGGGAAAATCTCGCGGTCGGCGGGGTCGATGGCGTCGTCGGCACCCTAGTTCAATTCTTCACATTTTGGTCCTTTTCGCTCTAAATTCGCTCCTTTTTGCATCTTTTTGCTCCAACGACCCTAATTCATCATTCCTGCAACAAAACATAAAAAATACATTTCTTTAAAGTGCAATATCATTAAAAATAGTATAAAATAGGTATGAAAATCTCAACATATTTTCCTCTGGTCAACCGACAATGATGTCCGACTGCATGGATACAGCCAGAAGATGTCACCAGTGCCAAGTGCATGGGGTGGTCATGCACCAACCTCCGAATGTGTTGCACCCAACCATCGCCTCGTGGCCATTTGAGTGTTGGGGCACGGACATAATAGGTCCGATAGACCCTCCATCCTCTGAAGGACACAGGTTTATACTTGCTGCTACAGATTACTTCTCTAAATGGGTAGAAGTAGTGTAGTTACGAGAGGTTACAACACAACACATCCTTCAATTTTTCAAAAGTCAAGTTTTTTACCGTTTAAGAGTTCCACGTAGAATAATTTTTGATAATGGGACAACCTTCAAGAGCACAAAAATCAATAATTTCATCAAGTGACACGGGATAGACTGGAGATACTTTACGATCTATTATCCCAAGGCAAATGGCCTGGCTGAGGCCTTCAAAAAGACACTGGTACAGTTTTTGAAGAAGACACTGGATGAAAACAAAAGAGATTGGCATAACAAACTATTAGAAGCCTTGCAGGCTTACCGAACAACATTCAGGACTCCCACTCAATGTACACCCTATGCACTTGTGTACGGGTCCAAGCCCGTACTACCGTTAGAAGTCCAGATGTTGTCTCTCACAGTCGCTGTCACCAATCAACTTACAACAGAAGAAAGTGCAAAACTCAGACTTAAAGAATTGGAAAGTCTCGAAGGGAAGTGACTAGAAGCACAACAACATTTGGAGCTTTACCAAGCGAAGATGATACAAGCTCATGACAAATTGGTTTGCCCAAGGATGTTCAAAGTTAGTGATCTCGTTCTCATGCTCAAAAGGCCTATTCTTGCACACCATAAAATAGGTGGAAAATTTGAGCCAACTTGGGAGAGACCATTTGTCGTAGAAAAGGTCTACACAGGAGGAGCTTACTAGCTGGTGGATTTTCAAGGCGAGAGACCCATGTTGCCGTTCAACGGATGATACTTAAAGCCATAATATATAACTTGACATGGTTTGAATTGAAATTTTTAAATTTTGATTGATCTGGGGTTATTTATTTTGCCAAACGTCTGTTACCGAGTCCAAAAAATTTTGTAATAAAGTTAACTTCAATAAAATGAAAACTTTTGAAGTTACATACTTCGATTTTTTCTTCTCTACTTTTAAGTTTGATATTTTACTACAACAACAAAGCCTTAATCCCACTACATGGGGTCGGCTACATGAATCCTTTTTCTCCATTGCGTCCTATTTAGTGTCATATTTTCATTTAGTTCTAGTAAATTAAGATCATTTTTAATACAATAAGCCCAAGTCTTCCTNAGGAAATGAAATAGTGCCACGCCTTAGAGGTGGCATTCAACATGGAAGGAGAAAAATTTACTCGTTCTTGTTGATTTATCTTCCATGTTCCTTTCCCATCAGTGAGAAAGTTGATCACATCATTCAGAGGTCCTTCCATCATACTAAAGGATTCATATTGGCAGCTATAAGAGTCTGAGACTTCGTAAAAGGTGTTGATGCGGGCGGAAGTAAATTCAACAGGAAATCCTCGCACTTGAACGATTCCATCTCCAGAATAGATTACATTGGCGTAAAACTCCTTCACAACATTTGCATCAGGTTTATTGATGGTGTAAAAAAAGTTTTCCCACCTCCGCTCGGTAATAACTCTTTCAATTTCTCCTCCCATACTTTCAAAAACTCAAACTTGTATACACTTATTTCCTTTAAATATTGAAGTAAATTTTGTTTGAGCCATCGCATTGACGAAGCGAGACTCGTCAAACTCAACTCGTTTCTTTTATTGTGAAGCCATTTCAATCTAATCAAATTATAGAAAAATTCCAAAAATTACTTCAAATATGCAAATCATGGCTTCCAATAGTAATTCTAAGAGTTCAACATTGAGATCCATGAATTTATTCCCAAATTTTCTTCACATTCTCAAATTTTTTGGATCTCCTCAATATGGAAGAAATCCATGGTGAAAATCAAATATTTTTAGTTTGGAGTGAGGCGCTTATCTAGAGATGATCAAATTCGGTGTCAAAAAGCCTTGAAATCACCTCCCAATCCAAGATCTCTCAAGCCTTAGGTCAAAAATAACATTTTTAGGAGGAAGGGGATGATGAATAGTGGTCGTTGACTTGTTAAAATTGTGGTTAAAGGTGTTTTTTTTGTCGCGATCTTGTCGTCGGCGTGGTCGATGGTGCCGTCGGTGCGCTCTATTGGAATTAAATCCTAAGTCTTGGGAAAAATCCACCGTCGGCGGGCTTTATTGATTTTGGTTCAAATCCTGAATTTTTGCAATTTCGATAAATTTTAAGCCTTAACGACATCTTTTCAATCATTATAGACATAATTTTAAGTGACTAAATGATGTACTTAGCACAAATAAACTTCCACAACACAAAACATCACATTTATATATAAATTACAAGGGGTACAATATGTGTTACATAACACACCTAATTTTGGTATCTTCTCAACCTCAATACATTAATTTAGCGTCGCAATCCAAGCCACAACACTCACAATGCAGAAAACAAAACATCCTATGCTTAGTCTCAACTATACAGAGATCTAAAAGCATAGTTCTAAAGCAAAGCAAATCCAAAGTTCAAATCAAAATACATGGATAGACAGACAGGTAGTAAAATAAATCTACTATTCTTTAGATTCAGTATTAGAATCTCCTCTGAGATCACCCATCAATTGCACATGAACGAAGAGGTTGTAGAAGGATCAGAATGGAAATTCTTTAGTAGAATCCTCCTCTATCAATTTCATCCTCCTCATCAGTTGTATCAAACTATCTTTTAAATGTCCAGAATGATCAAAATGTTCTTTCATCCTCTAGTCTAGATGATCGAAGAAATCAGAGATATTATTAATCGAATTCATGACATTTTATACCTCCTTTTCCAATTTATTGATTTGGCGTAGGATCACCAGAGACTTATCAGGAATTAAGGGTTGAACTGGCAGTGAATTCTGAGATGATTGATCTATTATAATGGTCATGTCATTTTCATCTTCAAAAGCTGGAAATCTCTCAGTTGGATCCAAAGGCTACCAAGGTAGAAGTACCTTTTCCCAATTTTTGTAGGACACTAGGAACTGACTGCAAAGTGAGAAAATTGTGGAAGGGTGTCCAAGCCCATAAGTTGATCAATGAATGATCAAACCCAAAACCGACTTCATAATTATTGATCCAATGTCGATCGGTAGTCCCCTTTGGATGCAATAATTCAAAATGACACTTTCTTTAGAAACATTACCTATCTTCATTGTCGGTAACAATTTTGCAGAAATGAAAAAGGGCTAATGTTTCGAAATGGGATTTAGGAGTGTCGCAGATAAACTAACATACTCATTTTCTCTTGTTTCCCAGTCATTAGTATCGTCCGTTAAATATTGGTAAATTTCATTCATCTAGTTTCTCATTGGGACGAAATTGGAATAGTGGTANGCAAAATTTCAAGTTATATATGAATTAACTCCTCGTACTAATGTAAGAGGGGTTAGAAGTTTTCTTGGACATGTTAGTTTTTACAGGCATTATATTAAAGATTTTTCAATAATTACCAAACCTCTATGCCAAGTTTTAGANTCCACCGATAGCGTATTTTAGATCACCGATCACTCAATGGAGGAATCATATATTATGCTGGATACAGAAACAACACAAGCATGAATTCCTGCTGATATTGAAATGAGGGAGCGTCCTCGACAGCCGCCGATGGTTACTATGGCAGAATTAGACAAAATGAGTAAAGTGAAGNTAAAAGGAATTCGCCGAAAAGCAAAAGTTCCATAAAGAATAGTAAATGTTGTTTTCTCTTGATTCTCAGGGGCAATAGATATTTGGTGATAACTGGTATACCAATTTAGAAAATAAAAATATTTGTGCTAGCTAATCTATCCAACATCTGGTCCAAAAAGGGTAAAGGAAAATGATCTTTCGGGGTGGTAGAATTTAATTTTTTATAATTTATGCAGATTCTCCATCCGATGACTTGTCTTGTTGATATTAATTCATTATGCTCATTTGTCACTACAGTTACACCTCCTTTCTTCGGAACACAGTGAATTGGACTCACTCAAGCACTGTCTGAAATAGGATATATTATCCCCACATCTAACCATTTTATAATTTATTTCTTTTCCACTTCTTTCATCATAGGATTCAATCTCCTTTGAGGATCAGTTCTTGGTTTATGTTGATCTTCCAATAAAATTTTATGCATACAGATTGAAGGACTGATTCTTTTTATATCAGCTAATGTCCATCCAAAGGTTTTCTTATATCTTTTCAAAGTTTCTAACAACTGTTGTTCTTGCGCATCATTTAGTTCTGAGGATACTATGATAGTGTTGACCTCACTTTTGGTTGAGGTTTAGTTTTTCCTCTTTAGTAGCCTAGGGTCTAGCCATAGGACTTTTCTGTTGACTATTCCTAGAAAACTAGAAAAGGAACCCTCACCAATCGAAATTCTACCCTCTTCTTTACTCAACTTGAAGCTCTACAAATTGGTCCTAACCTCTAGCACTTCCACTCACTTACACTCACTTCCACTCACTTACACTCACTCTCACTCACAATCCCTCACAACCCTAAACCCAATATTTGTTGACTCTGATTCCTTGAACCTACTAGCCTTAGGCTAGGTTTAGCTAAGACTAGTACATAAAGGACCCAAATGAGGATTCCATTGGTCCATGTCTCATATAGGGTGTTTGGTACCCCAATGCTACAAAAAACGTCCAACTTGGTCTTTTGCCCCAAAATCCCCCAAATTACCTAGATCCCCTTTGAGCCATAAATTTGACCAAAACTCTCAAAATTCCCAAATTCATCCAAAATACCTAGTTTTTTTCAAAAATCACTTCAAACCTTTTCAAAATACCCAAGTCACCCAAAACTACCCAAAAATTCCAAATTTACCAAAATATCCCCAAAATGGCCAAAATTACAAAAAATACTCTTAGCATCCCAAACTTTCCCAAAACCTCCAAAATTACTTCAAATATCTCCAAAACTAATTTGGACCCTTAAATGGACCCCAATTTGGCCAATTTGACCATTTTGACCAAAACCCCCAAATTGCCTTTAAAGGCCCAATTTCCCCAAATTCACCTTAAATGTCCATCAATTTGGCCCAAATTTCTCTCAATTTCAATTCTAAAATCAAATTCACCTTTCATATAACCAATCTAAACCAAATCCAAGATTAATTTGCCCATGTTTTGAGTCCAATTTTGATTTAAGTCAAACCCTCAATTTTGACCATATGACTTGGTACCACCAAATTGAAGCCCATAGCCTACTTAATTTGCTCCAATTTGAATTCTAAACTCTTTATAACAATCCTAGACACCAAACTTGACCTTCAATTGGCCTTGGTGAAGCCTCAATTACATTCAATTTTAACTCACGTCCAAAAATTCCCAAATTTGCCCCAAATTGGCCATACCTCCAAATTTCACCAAATGGAATGCTCTAACCTCAAAATTGACACCCAATTGATGTTGAAAACTCTTCATGACATTCCCATAGACCATTTTCAACAATCAATTTAGACTTATCCCAACCTTAGCCCAACCTAGACTCNAGAACATCATACATCTCTGGAATGTTGCAGATGCATTACATAATCCAAAAGACATTCTTCGAAAAGCAAAAGTTCCAAAAAGACTAGTAAATATTGTCTTTTCTTGATCTTCAGGAGCAATAGGAATTTGATGGTAACCGGTATACCCATCTAAAAAAAAGTATCTGTGCCCAGCAAGTCTATCTACTATTTGATCTAAAAAGGGTAAAGAGAAGTGATCTTTTCTAGTGGCAGTGTTTAATTTTTTATAATCAATGCAAATACGTCACCTAGTATCTTGTCTAATAGGTATTAATTCATTATTATTTTTTATTTCAACAGTCACTCCTCTTTTCTTAGGAACACAATGAATTGGACTTACCCACACTCTATCTGAAATAGAATATGTAATTCAAATGTCTAACCATTTCAAAATTTCCTTCTTAACTACTTCTTTCATCATTGGATTTAATCTCCTTTGTGGATCAACTCTTGGTTTATATTGTTCATCTAATATAATTCTGTGCATACAGATTGAAGGACTGATTCCCTTAATATCAGCTAAAGACCAACCAAAAGCTTTCTTATATCTTTTTATGTATCTAACAGTCTTTGCTCTTGCAGCTTATTTAACTCTGAAGATATTATAACAGGTAATGTAGATAAGTCTTCCAAAAACACATACTTCAAGTGGTTAGGCAATACTTTCAACTCAAGTCTAGGTGATTTATAATTGACGAAAATAGATTCTTATCAGCATTTTCTGTAATATTCAACATCTCAAATCTTTCCTGAACATAATCTAATTCTTCATTTTCTAATTCGTCTAGAATAATTTCCATCCATCTTCAAAATTCTCTTCAAAATGTTCTTTAAAATGTTCTTTCAATAGATGTTCACTAATTTCCATGCGAAAACATTCATTATTACTTTCAACCGCACGGTATTTCATAGATTTCGTAATGTTAAAGGTCACTTCTTGATCATTAACTCTCATAGTTAATTCTCTTTTTTAAACATCTATCATAGCTTTAATGATAGGTATTTATTTATCTTCATCCATATCTAAAACAATAAAATCTACAGGAAAGATAAATTTATCCATTTTTACTAACACACCTTCTATAACTCCCTTAGGATATGTAACTGAACGATCCGCTAACTGTAGAGTTACAGAAGTCTTAATCCTAATCTTTTGAAAATTGATAGAGGCATAAGATTAATGCTGTCTCCCAAATCACATAAAGCTCTTCCATTCTTCTATAACTCCTTTAGGATATGTAACTGAACGATCCGCTAACTGTAGAGTTACAAAAGTAGGTGAGACTTCTCCAATCTAATCTTTTGAAAATTGATAGAGGCATAAGATTAATGCTGGCTCCCAAATCACATAAAGCTCTAATCCTTTTAAAAATTGATAGAGGCATAAGATTAATGCTAGCTCCCAAATCACATAAAGCTCTTCTATAAAACGAAAATTGATAGAGGCATAAGATTAATGCTGGCTCCCAAATCGCATAAAGCTCTTCCATAAAAGAAAGATCCGCTAACTGTAGAGTTACAGAAGTAGGTGAGACTTCTCCTAATCCTAATCTTTTGAAAGAACAATCTGCTAACTGTAGAGTTACAGAAGTAGGTGAGACTTCTCCTAATCCTAATCTTTTGAAAACGATCTGCTAACTAAAGAGTTACAGAAGTAGGTGAGACTTCTCCTAATCCTAATCTTTTGAAAATTTGCTAATTGATTACAGAAGTAGGTGAGACTTCTCCTAATCCTAGTCTTTTGAAAATTGATAGAGGCATAAGGTCTAAAACTCCCTTAGGATATGTAACTGATCGGTCTGCTAATTGAAGAGTTACAGAAGTAGGTGAGAGCTTAGTCTTTTGAAAATTGATAGAGGCATAAGGTTAATACTGGCTCCCAAATCACATAAAGCGATAATTGAAGAGTTACAGAAGTAGGTGAGACTTCTCCTAATCCTAGTCTTTTGAAAATTGATATAGGCATAAGATTAATGCTGGCTCCCAAATCACATAAAGCTCTTCCATAAAATTTTTCATCGATATGTAAGATTAATGCTGGCTCCCAAATCACATAAAGCTCTTCCATAAAATTTTTCACCGATAGCAAAGAGTTACAGAAGTAGGTGAGACTTCTCCTAATCCTAGTCTTTTGAAAATTGATAGAGGCAGCGCTAACTAACGAGTTACAGAAGTAGGTGAGACTTCTTCTAATCCTAATCTTTTGAAAATTGATAGAGGCATAAAATTAATGCTGACACCCAAATCACATAAAACTCTTCCATAAAATTTTTCATTAATAGCACATGGTATAGTGAAACTGCCAGGATCTTTTAATTTTTCAGGAAGCTTTTTCTGAATAATTGCACTACACTCTTTGCTAAGTGCAACAGTTTCGTTATCCGTGAACTTCTTTTTCTTATTCAGAATATCATTCATAAATTTCACATAATTGGACATTTGCTCTAAAGCTTCTACAAAGGGAATATTTACCGTTAACTTTTTAAGAATTTCTAAAAATTAGAAAATTGTTTATTCTTTTTGTGTTGCTTCAATCTTTGAGGAAACGGTGGTGGGGGTTTCTCCACAGTAATCTTCATTGGTGTTAATAGATACTCGTAATCCTTTTATTTTTCAGTATCCACCTTCTCTTTTTTAGTTTTTGTTTCTTTTTGCACTCTTGTCTCCAATTATTTTCTACTTCGTAATTGTATCACCTTGATTTGTTCTTTGCCTTGATCTTTAGGATTTGGTTCCACAGTACTAGGGAAAGTTCTCAATGTTCGGTTACTAAGCGCAGTAGTGATATGTCCTAATTGATTTTCAACATTCTTAATAGCAGTTCCTTGATTTTTTAATTGATTTCCTTGAATTTATAATTGATTTCCTTGATTCTACAATTGTTGACCCATGTTTAATATCAGCTCTTCCATAGACAACTTCTTCTCCTTAATTTGAGTGCACTGTTAAATCTTGAAGGATAAGAAGGTCTATAGTTAACATTTCCTTGGTTGGATGAATTTCTAATTGTTGACCCATGTTTAATATCAGCTCTTCCATAGATAACTTCTTTCCTTAATTTGAGTGTTACACAATTGTGGACCCATGTTTAATATCAGCTCTTCCATAGACAACTTCTTCTCCTTAATTTGAGTGTTACTGTCTGGAGGATAAGAAGGTCTATAGTTAACATTTCCTTGGTTGGATGATTTTCCTAATGGGTTCACTATGTTTAACATCAGCTCTTCCATAGACAACTTCTTTTCCTTAAATTGAGTGTTACTGTTAAATCCTGGGAGATAAGAAGGTCTATAGTTAACATTTCCTTGGTTGGTTGAATTTCTTAATGGGTTCACTGGGTTGTTTTCCCATTGTTGATTTGTAGAAATATTGTTATTCCAATTAAAATTTGGATGATTCTTCCAACCTGGGTTATAATAGTTCGAATAAGTGTTGTTGGCTATTAATAGATTTTAAAGTCTCATATGAAGGTTGAACATCCACAAATTGCCCGGATAAATTCTCTTCCATCATAGGAGGTGTTGGAGAATAATTCATCCCATAATGATCTAATTTTTTGATATTGCAGCAATCTGCAAAGCTAACATAGATATTGCAGCAGAATCATGGATACTAGCTAACAGTAATTTGTGAAGCTAACATAGATATTGCATCAGAATCATGGATACTAGCTACTCTTTTAGTAGCAATCTGTGAAGCTAACGTAGATATTGCATCAGAATCATGGATACTAGCTACTCTTTTAGCCAATCTGTGAAGCTAACATAGATATTGCATCAGAATCATGGATACTAGATACTCTTTTAGGATTTACTATCATAGGAGGTGTTGAAGAATAATTCATCCCATAATGATTTAATTTCTTTGATATTGCAGCTTGCGAAGCTAACATAGATGTTACATCAGAATCATGGATACTAGCTACTCTTTTAGGATTTACCCGTTCAGAGGGCCATTGAAAAGTTGTAGTCTTTCTTCTATTAATGAATAAGCCTCATCAAAAGGTTTTGACATTAAAGAACCACGCCATATCTTCTATTAATGAATAAGCCTCATCAAAAGGTTTTGACATTAACGAACCACCAGCCGTGGATACTAGCTACTCTTTTAGGATTTACCCTTTCAGAGGGTCATTGAAAATTGTTGGTAGCATTTTCTTCTATTAATGAATAAGCCTCATCAAAAGGTTTTGACATTAAAGAACCACCAGCCGCTTCATGAAATAAGCTCCATCAAAAGGTTTTGACATTAAAGAACCACCAGCCGCAACATCTATAATTGATGCTCATCAAAAGGTTTTGACATTAAAGAACCACCAGCCGCAGCATCTATAATCGATCTAAGAATCATCAAAAGGTTTTGACATTAACAAACCACCAGTCGCAACATCTATAATCAATCTAAGAGATCCCACTAATCCATTATAAAAAGTTTTAATTGTCAACCAATCTGGTAACGAATGATGAGGGAATTTCCTGAGAAGATCTTTAAATCTCTCCCAAGCTTCATATATTGACTCTCCATCAATTTGACAAAACGAGGATCTTTAAATCTCTCCCAAGCTTCATATATTGACTCTCCATCAATCTGACAGAACGATGTTGTCATTTATAAGTTTAGCAGTTTTGGATGGAGGGAAATATTTGGATAGAACTTTCTGTGAAAGTTCTCCCAGTTTAGCAGTTTTGGATGGAGGGAAATATTTGGACTGACAGAACGATGTTATGTCATTTATAAGTTTAGCAGTTTTGGATGGAGGGAAATATTTGGATAGAACTTTCTGTGAAAGTTCTCCCAAGTTTAGCAGTTTTGGATAGAGGGAAATATTTGCATAGAATTTTCTGTGACAGTTCTTTCCAAGTTCTAATAGATCCTGGTGCTAACGAATTTAACCACATTTTAGCCTTATCCCTCGGTGAAAAAGGAAAAATTCTAACTCTAACAACATCATTTAAGACTCTGTCATATTTAAAAGTAGCACATAGTTCTAAAAAACTAGCGAGGTGTAAGTTAGGATCTTCATTTGGTGTACCTCTGAATTGATTGTTCTGTACCATTTGGATAATAGCAGGTTTAAGCTCAAATGAATTAGTAGCTATATCAGGATTTTGGATAGATAAGTGAATTTCATCTACTGTAGGATTTGCATAATCTCATAGGGGTCTAGGTTGGTCTTCATTCTCTATTCCTTGATTGTTCATATTGTTTTCCATTGTATCAAAATTTCTATATTCTTTTCTCAATTTTCTAATCTTTCTAACAGTGTGTTCTAATTCTGAATCGTAGGGTATAAGATTTTCAGGTCCAAATTTATGGAAATCGCACAGTAATATAATTAAACTAAATATGAAAATAAGTTGCAATTCAAGTAAAAATTTTCTAATAATCCTGATTTGTCTGTTACTCTAATTGTGATTTTTGTTACTCACTCCCCCGACAACGGCGCCAAAAACTTGACTGCGACTTTATATAGGCTTTAAAATATAAGTATTTAATACTGCTGCTAAAAGATTCAATTCCTCAGCAACTATATCAAATCCTTAATAACAGTTATAGATTCGATAAATATGGATGAAATAAATATTCAATAACTGTAAAGTCACACTTATCAACGCAAGTATACGTATCGCTCAAGTAATATAGGGCTCTAATGGATAAAGTCACACTTATCAATGCAAGTATACGTATCGCTCAAGTAATATAGGGCTCTAATGGAGAGTCCTAGACATCCATCCCACAGGGAGTAAGTTTAGAACTACTAAATAAGATTTTAGAAAAGTAATACTTTAATCACAATAAAAAAGTTCAATTTACTTATCTATCACTAATAGGCAATTGAAATAGTTACATAATTTTAATAACTATTAAATAACTAATGATACTAATGAAAATTTAAATGTGATATTCAATATATAAGAAGGCATCATTCTCTTTGTCAAGAAATTATAGTGAATTGATAAAGTGAATCAGTTCAAATTATATTGTGCCAAATAGAAGCATACCTATTNAAAAATATTTTTCATTAAAAATCTTGAAACACTTTTAACCTCATAAAGAGGTAAAGCTTGTGCTTCAATCCACTTAGAAACGTAGTCCACTGCAATTAATATATATAAGTTCCTCAAATAAAGGAATAAATGGTCCCATAAAATATAATCCCCAAACATCAAAGATCTCAACTTCTTAAGGTATAAATGGTCCTATAAAATCTAAATCAAAGATCTCAACTTCTAACATGAAATTCAAAGGAATTTCATTTCTTCTAGATATATTGCCTACTCATTGACATCGATCACAAGTTTTAATGTATCTATAAACATCTATAAAGATAGTAGATTAATAAAATCCAACTTGTCAAAGTTTATAAGCATTTTTATCTATCCCAAAATGTTCTCCAAATTCAGAATCATGACATTTCTGAATGATTAGCTCTGTTTCTTCATAAGGTACACATCTTCTCATAATCAGATCCTTACATTGTTTATATAAATAAGGCTCATCCCAAAAATATGATTTCGCATCATGAATGAATTTCCTTTGTTGTTTCAATGTCAGCATAGGTAGCAAAATATCACTTACAATATAGTTAACAATATCAACATACCATGGTATTTTTCACTCATTAATATTATAAAGTTATTCATCAAGGAAACTGTTTGTAATTTCATTTTCAGTGTCAGATAATTCATGATTTTCTAATCTTGATAAATGATTAGCAATTTGATTATCAGTTCCCTTTCTATCAATAACCACAAGATCAAATTCTTGCATCAAAAGTATCCATCTAATCAGCCTTGGTTTGACATCTTTCTTTTGCATAAGATATTTAATAGCATAGTGGTCATATACAGTGGCCAATAACTCTTTTTCAGTGACAGTATAATTAATTTGTGCATCATTAAGAGTTTTACTAGTGTATTATAGAACTTTAAAAATCTTTTCATACATTCGTCCAAGAACAACTCCAATAGCATAATCACTAGCATCACACATCAATTCGAATGGTTTCTCCCAGTTAAGTGAAACTATAATAGGTGCTATGATTAATTTTTCTTTTAATAACTCAAAGGAATTTAAACAGCTCTTAGTAAATTCAAATTTCTTGTCCTTTTCTAAAAGTTGACATAGAGGTTTGGTAATTTTTGAAAAATCTTTAATAAAATGCCTGTAAAATCCAACATGTTCAAGAAAACGCCTAACCTCTCTTACATTAGTAGGAGGTGTTAGTTTAGATATAGCTTGAATTTTTGTAGGGTTTGCTTCCATACCATCNCATTAGTAGGAGGTGTTAGTTTAGATATAGCTTGAATTTTTGTAGGGTTTGCTTCCATACCATCTTCCAAAATTTTATGTCCTAATACAATTCCTTCTGCAACCATAAA
>JXCR01141197.1:0-16384 GCA_002079205.1 Phalaenopsis hybrid cultivar
CCTATAGCTAGACCTAGGCTACTAAAGAAATTTCTAGACCTCAGCCAAAAGTGAGGTCAACAGTATCGTAAATAACAAACCCGAGCAGTTTGACATGCAAGAACAAATGAATCTAACTTTTTGTGTCTTTGGTTTATTTTAACTTTGGTAATATCATATGGGATCAGTGTCTATGTTCTTTGATTATGAATAGAATCAAACCACTTACAGTTGAACATGCACGTAACATAACTTGTGTATCAAAACTGAACTAATTATTCAAGTATACCATGATAGCGGGTCTCCACATCTAAGTGAGTGATTCCTCTAACACAAATACCATTATTATACGGCTTCTTCCCTTCACACCAAAAACTTGTGTGAAATCTTAAACCATTCTAATCAAATATTTGCCACGTAGTTACACTGTAATTATACCACCAAGCAAGATCTAATAAGCCATGATTTGTAACTTTGTTGCTTGGATTATTAACCTATTAGAAGTTATAAAATATAATTATGTTTACTTTGAACATAATAATTATATTACATATGTGGTTCAACTACAAAGTCAGGATAACAATGATCAAAGTGTCTCTTGGCTTCCCCATCTAACATACGACTCAAAGAACTAGTATCAAATGATTTGATAATGTGTCATGTCATGTGAGGAGCTATACACATATAAGCTTTTGATGCTAAGATATGAGCGGTAAGTAGATGATTTGTATGAAATTTTTGTCTGATTTTACTCTTTCTCCCCCTTGGTTTGAATCTCTCAGAGCCACAAAATCTATATTTCTTCTCCATTGCATTATTCTTATAATATAACATGCAATCATTAATAAAAATTTAATCTTCTTGAATATTAACTCCAACATCAATACTAAATTTTTTTTTTCTATAAAGATCATCCAAAACTAAATTCTATGTAGGGTTCATCTATTTTAGTAATGATGTTACTTAATTGAAACATTCTCTACACATGTTAAAAGTAGATTTAATGATCAGTATTCTTACCACCACTGATAATTTCATATGATTAGAACAACCTTTGCACAAATGTTGTTGTTCAACATTGAATGAATGATAAAATTATTATGCTTCACTATTCATTGCTAGATTATCATCAAGAACACTCAATAAAATGAGCCTTACAAGCATCATAAATCATTTATTCATGTCTTTCAAGATCATATTCGTTTGAGAGGCATAACTTGATGAGGTAGCAACATGATCATAATGCACATCTTAGTTATAACCACCATGAGTAGTCCAATATCAATAACTGGGTTGAAATCCCTTCTGGTACAGATCTAACTTGACTTCTTTAGGTTTTAGATATGCTTGATTTTTATGATTCGTACAAGAGCATCGAAAGTTATCTTCTGAAAGGTAAATGAACAATTGTGATTCCACATACACCAATTCTTCAACACTATTCAAGAACTCATCAGTAGGTTCTTTTCTTTCTTGATACAATCAATTATATATCTATGATCTCAAATTTGAATGTCCATATGCAACATATATATAGATTTATATATTAGTATATTTAAATATCAGTCATGCATACATTTCGTATGTTTAGATATCTAACACCAAAACTTCAATGCACACATACAAACCACACACAATTCTTATGCATTACTTATATAATACCTAAACTTCAAATTTAATATACAAACCACACAATTTTTGTGTATTACACACCCAACTAAACTTCAATTTTTAAATATAAACCACACAACAATTATGTATTACATACATACAAAGCACACAATTCTTATGCAATACAGATCTAACACCTAAACTTCTAATTTTACATGCAAACCACACAATTCTTATGCATTACATATCTTACACAAAAAAACTTAAATTTTTATTATACATACAAACCACACAATTCTTATGTATTACATATCTAACCCTAAATTTTAATTTATACATATAAACCACACAATTCTTATGCATTACATGTCTTACACCCAAACATCATTTTCTACATGCACATTACACAATTCTTATGTATTACAGATCTTATTCTAAACATCAATTTCTATAAACAAATTAAACCACACAATTCTTATATACCTCAATAGTTACATGCAAACCACACAATTCTTATCTATTACGTTTCTTAACACCTAAACTTCAATTTTCACATACAAACCAAACAATTTTTATATAAACATACATAACACATAAAATACATACAAACCACACAATTTTTATGCATTACATGTCTTTTACCTAAACTTCACAAACCACACAATTCTTATGTATTATATATCTAAACGTAAACTTTAATTTTCACATACAAACCAAATCATTCTTATGTATTACATATCCACCCCGCATCGTCGCATGTCGTCTAATCGTTCTCATTTGTTGTGTGGAGTCACCAGTCTGTATACCATCATATAGACCTCCCCTCCAAAGAACTCTCTTTTTGAGCATACAATGATGAGGACAAACAAAGAAACACGCGGGAGAAGCTTTCATGAGGTGGACTTAGCGTAGATAGCTCCAAGGTATAGGTCCAAGGTACAATTGACTTAAAATAATTCAACAACATATTCGTGAATAAGACCTGACAAAAGTATACTTACGATCAGAGATTCAAGTTATTGTACCTGTTCTCAGGCCTGCTTTTTCCTATAAATACAAGCCCTTATAATTAACTACATCTTAAGCAACTGGGGTGCTTAAAAAACTCTTGGTTAAGGTTGCAACTCTTCCTCAGAAAGTTTGAACATCGATGTTTTCAAGGAAGGATTTTCAAATTTTTATCCTAAGGGTAGCATATGCTTGACGACTCGGAAGAATCCTATAAAGATCATGAAATAGCCTACGATTTTGTGTTGTTGCTAATGGTTTTGTTGAGGTTCACCATTTGCATCAAATTTTTGGTAGTTCGAATAAAAAACCCTGCTAAATAGTGTTATTACATCTTAATAACATACAAAGTAAATCTAGGGTGGCGTCTGCCTTTTATCTTTGGCAACCCTGCAAAATAGAGTTATCATAAAAATTTTTTTTAAAATTTGATAAATTAGTTTTTTTTTAAATTTAGGACAACCGGTTAAGATTTCATGACTTTCCATCGTCCCGGGGTTCTCAGTTTACTTGATCTACTTAGTTTGAGAGGGGGTCAAACCTACTCTCACTAGAAGATTATTGTCAGCAATTGATGTGTGGAAAATAATACTTTTATTCCCTAATATTTTTTACATTTTTATGGATGAAATTGCACTTTAAAGAAATGTATTTTTAAGTTATTCTTGCTGGTACAATAAGTATTAGAAGTGGTGCAAAGTGAAAGAGACATGGAGCAAAGTGGTGGAGACTTGGAACTGAGGAAGCTACAGGAGACTGGCGCCTAGGCGTCAGACCCTTGGGCCCTTAAGAACCAGTCCTAGACCTGGAAACCATATAGCATGACACCTAGGAACCAGCCATTGGGCACAAAAGCACCGCCCTATTGGCACCTAAGCGCCAGACCCATGGGCGCCTAGGCACCCATATTGCTCTTGACAGATAGAAAGGCTGGTGCCTAAACACCAGCAACTGCCTGTAACAGTTTTCAACAGTTCATACACACAATTTAGGGAGTTATCATNCCAGACCCTTGGGCCCTTAGGAACTAGTCCTAGACCTGGAAACCATATAGCATGGAACCTAGGAACCAGCCATTGGGCGCAAAAGCACCGCCCTACTGGCACCTAAGCGCCAGACCCATGGGCGCCTAGGCACCCATATTGCTCTTGACAGACAGAGAGACTGGTGCCTGAACACCAACAACTGCTTGTAACAGTTTTCAACAGTTATACAAACAATTTAGGGAGTTATCATATGGATTAAGGGTTTTATTATGCTATGTTTTAAAGTAAAAAGAGACGAACAATAGAGGAATGGAAAGGGGGTTATAGGTTTGATGTAGGAAAGGGTTGAGATAGCTTTTACTTAATCATTTGGTGAGGATTTCAGTTGTATTGTGAGGAGAGTATTCAGGAGAGTAACAAGGGATTCAGAGATCTTTGAGGGAGCATTCTCGTAACTTTGTGAAAGAGAGAAAACTAAATATTGTGTACATTTATTATTATATTTATATAAACACAATTATTTAGAGGATTTTCTTGTTTTTTAATGATGTTTTGTGGTGTGTTCTTCATGTTTTCTGAGTAATTCTCTTTTATTCTCCTTGTGATGGTTGAGTAGGATGTGTAAAAGTGCAAATTATTTATAAAGTTAGTTTTTAAAATTTAATGCAATGATTAACCTTCTGAATTTTATTTACTTTTCATTCTGGTCAAGTGAATAGTTAAAATGTGTTGTGATCTATAATGACTCGTGAGAGTTATAGTAGAATAACTAGGTTATTCACGTTGATCTATAGAGTATGGTGCAAGTTCTCTTAAGGGAGATGCAAATGTTAAGGAAACATTTTTTGATGGGTGCAAGTTGGGATTTAAGAAATTAAAGCCAATTTAGCCAAACTTTTTTATGCACCCGAGGAGGGTAAATGAGAGAGTTGCTCATATTTGTCACTAGTCACATTCAATGCTAAGAACTAAATTTGCTACATTCTACTTATATCATTGTTAGGGAAGGTAACTCTATAATTTGACAATCTCCAATCAAACTAGTATAAGTAAGATTTGTGTAGGATTTAACCTTTAAAACTAGATTGCAATTTACTAGGAGTAGTTTATAAAACCCTAATTTCAATTCCATGCTAAGAACTAAACCTAGTAGGTTAGAGTTATCTTAAGTCTAATTCCCTCATTCCCCGTTAGATCAATATTTTAGACTCAAATTCTGATATTACCGATACGACACGTATAATTATGTGAGATCTCATAATGCAGGTGCACCCTAAGTTATCAATATTTTGGCGCCATTGTCGGGAAGCGGTTGTGCAGCTAACTTAGGAGAATTATAGTTGAACCATTAAGACCTAGATTTAGAAATCTATAGTGTTAGTTTTTGTGTGTAATTGTTTGTTTGTTTGAAAAAAATTCTAAAAATATTTTTTTGATCAACTTGTGTGAAACCTGTTAGTTGAGTCTTATTCAGTGAATCTGTAGTTCAGAATCTGCAGGGCATGAACCCTATGATTCAAAATTAGAGAGAACTATTGGGAGAATTAGAAAATAGAAAAGACTTTATGAGCTTGTAGAAAAAATGATAAATAATTAACAAATCAATTTAGATACCCAGAAATCAAATAATTATCATCGTAATGCACATAGACCATTAATGGATTAGTTTAATCCTACAACAGATGCAATTCACTCAAGTATTCAAACCCCATCGTAGAAGCTAGTGCATTTGAACTTAAGCCTGCTATTATCTAATTAGTACAGAACAATTAGTTTAGGGAAACTTCGTCTGAAGATCCTAACATACACTTAACAAGTTTTTTAGAATTTCACGCTTTATTTCGTTATAATGATGTGTCAAAGGATGTTGTTAGGCTTATGTCTTTTCCTTTTTTCTTGAGTGAGAATGCCAAAATATGGTTAAATTTATTAGCACCCATATCAATTATGACATGGGGTAACTTAGGCAAAAAATTCCTAGCTATGTATTTCCCATCTTCAAAAAAGGCTAAACTTATAAATGATATTACTTCATTTTACCAACATAAATGTGAGTTGATTTATGAGGCTTGAGATAAGTTTAAGGGGCTTCATAAAAAGTGCCCACATCATGCATTGCCCAATTGGTTGATTATTCAGATTTTTATAATAGTTTAATAGAATCACTTAAGTTTATTATTAATGTTGCAGCTGGTGGTTCGCTAATGTCAAAGCCATTTGAAGAGGCATATTCCCTAATTGAGGAGATGACCACTAACAATTTTCAATAATCTTCTGAGAGAGTAAACCCTATAAAGGTAGTCAGTGTACATGACATACATGTGCTTTCAATTTTAACTTCTCAAGTAGCATCTATGTCTTGTAAGCTGGACCAATTCAGAATGGACCAACCTCAAGGACCTCCAATAATTGAGGAAAACTTAGTTGGATAATTTGTTGAATCCAATACTTCATTATATGAGACCCTAAATGTGATTGGCAATAAACCGAACAACCTTCTTTCGATTTCTATAACCCAGGTTAGAAGAACCATCATAACTTTAACTGAAACAACAACTCTGGTGGGGGAAACCATTAATGGGAAAATAATCAAGCAAATCATATAGGAAATTGAAATAGCCATAGTAGTACCAACTATAGACCTTCTTATCCTCCATGATTTAACTTTAACCCACAATTCAAGGAGAAGAAGCTGCCTTGGGAGGAAACTATATTGTAGATGGGGAATCAATTGTAAAATCAAGGTGTAGCAATTAGGAACAAAGAAAATAAATTGGGACAAATTGCTAAGTCTCTTAGCAATCGACCCAAAAAAAAAGTTTTTTAGCAACACTGAGATTAACCCTGAGGAGAAGAATAGCGAGCTTGTGAAAGCTGTTCGATTAATGAGTGGAAGAGAATTGAGTGATGTAATTCCGAAAGATGTTGAAATTGAAAAGGAGACTATAAAACCTGAAAGTCCTTTGAAAGATATTTCCAAAGACATAGAAAAATCAATCTCACCAACTAAGATTAACTTATAAAGACATAGAAAAATCATTCCTTTTGCTGAGTCATTAGAACAAATGCCCAACCATGTAAAGTTCATGAAAGTGATTCTTAATAAGAAGAGAAGGTTTGGAGATTATGATAAGTTGCACTCAGAGAGTGCAGTGCTATCATACAGATGAAGCATTCTTAGAAGCTTAAGGATCCCGAGAGCTTTACTATCCCTTGTGCAATTGGAGAGAGATTTTATGGCAAAGCATGTTCGCCTCATTTTTAGTGAGGTTTGTTTCCCTTTTTAGAGCCTAGGATTTAGCAATAAGACTTCCCTTCTAATTCTTCTAGAAGACTCGATGGGATTGAGACTAACACATTGAAACTCGATATGAGTTCCCATGGAAATAAGAACTGCCTTAGGAAGACCTTTTAGACATAAGGGCTTTAAATCTTTGAATAACACACAAAAACAACACAATTTACACATCACACATAAATACCACAATTTTCATATAATTCACATCACATACATGTACATATACTTTACAATTAAATCAAATTAAAAACAATATTCAAAAGAAGCAATCATAAACCAAAATTTAAGCCCAGTTAAACCCATTTTGGACTCCCAACGTAAACCCACCTTCTAGCCACAAATTGAATACCTTAGTGAGCCACTTTTCATGATTAATATTCAAATATTAAATCACTTCATTTTATGAGGTTGATTTAAATTAATCATGAGCTAAATTCAAGCCCAAACCTAAAGCCCAAAATAAATTCCAAATTCATCATCATAAACATAAAACCCAATATCCACCAAATTTAAGCATATGCCCACTGACCCAAAATCAAACCTAAATTAAATAAAAAAAAATAAATGGCTTCAAGACATAAAGTTAAACCCTCTTATCACATTTAAAAATCAATCAAGCCTAAGATGCAAAGTTTCATAATTAAAATGTCCAAATTTAGGCTCATGGAAAATGACATACAAAATCTAAAAATCCACTAAATCCATTTTTATGCAAGCCATTTAAGCCACATGCAAGGTATCAAGCCATGTCAAAGCTTCATGTAGGCCACGAAACCACTTTTAACTCAATCTACCTACTTTTTTGGATTTGTCAAAAAGTGCTTAACCATTCTCATGCTTAACTCAAATCTCTATGATTGAGACTCGTCCACCCAAGCTCCCATGAGACCTAATCCTCATGACAAGTGAGTACAACCCATTTTCATGTAAAGACCAAAACTACATAAAATTGAGCCAAGTTCACTTCCCTCCAAATCAAGTCAAAACTCACATGACTACTTAATGCCAAAAAAATAAAATATAATAAAATAAAAATATATATATCAAGCTCATATGACATGAAATGATAAAACAATAATAATAATGAATATAAAAAATATACAAGAATAAAAGAAAGAAAATAAAATTTTAAATAACATAAAATAATGCTCTTTTAAGCTAATGGTATGAGAGATTTTTGGCTTCTTTTTATTATTCCAACACTTCTTCCACTTTACCCTCCTTCTTCACATTCTCTCCAGCCAAGCCCACATCCCCACTCCAACTTTCCTTCCCATGCCAACCAAACCACCTCCCTCAAGCTTCCTCCATCCTTTTTTATTCTCTCAAAACATGAACCATAAAAGCCAAGAATATCCTTTATTGTTGCATGTGTTTTACATGTAAGCCATCTAAACTTCCCCATCAACATGTATACTACTTTCTTTTCTATGGATTCACATGTCTATCATCATCATCTAAGCTTCCATATTTCCATGCATTCCACATATTTTTCTTATAAATTTTCATGCCTAACATATAAACAAACTCTTACATTTATGCATTGCACTAGTGCTTACATATTTACATGCTTAACACATTTAAAAGAAAAAAAAAAAGAATTTAGATGCATACCACCCTATTTTTTATGTCTAGACTTTGGTATTCCACATACACATCACACAAATTTTATATATATATCAACACATACCACTCAAATATTATTTACGTGCACACTACTCAAATATTGTGTTTTTACATGTTCAATACCTACATTTTAACATCTTACGAGCACGACACTTGAATCTCATGTATTTATTTGCATGCCACGCACATTTTATATATTTACATGTTTACCAACCAAACCTTATGTAGCTACATACACACAACTTAAATCGATGTATTTAAATACGCGATGCCCAAACTTTAATATGTTACGTTCAATCCACTCGAAGCTTGTGCTCTTACATGTTTGATGCCTAAACTTAAATATTTTACGTGTAGTTCACTTAAAAACTGGTGTATTTACTTGCATGTTCGACATTCAAATTTGAATATCTTATGTGCACATCACTCAAATCTTATATATTTACGTGTGTGTCACTTAAAACTTGAATATTTACATGCTTACAACTTAACTTCCACATTTACATGTATGGTACATTGTTCTTAGGTGTTTTATATGATCACTGGTCAGATTTCATGCCATACAAATTTAGGTGGCACCATGCATTTTTATTTACATAATTAACCTTTAATGTTTATGTATTTACATATTTAAAACTTAAATACTTATTTTCTCCTATAATAAATATTTAATTCATTTCACTATGTAAAAAAAAAAAAAATAGTTTTTATATTTTTGTAAGCTTTATTTATATGTAAGAAAAGAATTATTAAATTTTATTTATTTGATAATAAAAAAAGAAAATTTTTCTAGATTTTAAAAGGTGTCATCTATATGATATTAAATATTAAATGTTTTAGGTATATGATATTGAATACTAAGTATTATGAATGTGAAAAATTGAATTTAAGTATATGTGTGTGTGATAAAATTAAATCCTAAAATTTTGCATGTGAAAAAAGAATTTTAAATTATTTATATGCACAATTTTAAAAATTTGAATGTTATGAATGTGATAACAAAAATTGGGTATTTGTATAAAAAAAATAGGTTCTCAAAGATTTTATGTCTGAATGGGATGCAGGATGAGTACTCTAGCACAGTCATACATGAGATGTTAACGTGAATGACATTTTGAGACCAGAGTGATTGTTGCCCCCAACTTGAAAGTAAATTTTTTAGAATCAATGTTTGAATGAGATGCGGGAAGACTAACCAACTACAATTGTGCCTTAGGTGTTAAAGTGAACAATATTTCAAGATTGGAGTGAAGGGTGTCCCCCATACTGAAGAATGTTTTCAGAGGTGCAAATGAGATTACTTTGTCAATTGAATGATATATATCAATGGGAAATAAAGTAGAGACTTGACAATGCGAACTTGAGGATTTTGCCAAATGAGACTGCATTTTCCACAAACGACGCCAAACTGATGCGTGCCAAAAAAATCATGTCGGTGGAGTAATAATTTAGTGTCTTAGCATTGGATAAAGATCAATCATACAATCAAGTAATTAAAGTGATTTGTAGAGACACCAAAAGTTTTCACATAAAAAACCTTAGAAAAGACAAAATTTAAAGGGCTCTAGCCCAGTTAAAATAATCTACTATTAAATGGCGAGTTCATATGTCCACTCTTCTATTGAGTTAGGAAGGAAGTAATTATAAACTTGATGTACAATGATATTTTAACAATAATAACCATAATGGGCTATGAAGCTCGTAATCGATTATTATAGAGGCAATAGCCCGTCGTGAATATTGCAGATGATGGGTATAGTTATAGGTTGTCTTGGAGGTTATAGTTGAAAGCTATGGTAGTAGTTGGCTATGTGGGCTTTAGATGGTTGTTTTAAGAGCGTTGATTGGCCACATATGCCATGTTAAGAAGTTGTACATAGTTGGGATAACGTCCGTAGGTCATAGAGGCCATAGTTGGGAGCTACATAAGTTATGGATCATGTAGGTTGTATTTGGTCATGTAGACCATAATGTCAGTCGTGATAACCTTTGTAGGCTACAGAGATTTGAGTTGGGAGCTGCTTGAGCTATAAACAAGGTAGACCACAGTTGGTTACATAACACATAATTGGTCATGTAGGCCACAATAGTGAGCTACAATAACGTACATAGACTACATGGGCTATAGTTGGGAGTTACTTGATTTATGGACTGCATAGGCCGTAGTTGGTCATATAGATAATAACAGAGAATTACATATCATTCATAGGGCGCATATGCTAGAGTTGTGAGCTACATGAACTGTGATAACATCCATAGATATAGAGGGTAGAGTACAGAGCTTAAAGAGCTATGATAATGTCCATATGTCATAGAACCAAAATTAAGAGCTGCATAAGCCGTGATAATGGTTGTAGACCAAAGAAGTCAGAGTTAGAAGCCGCATGATGCATGAGGCATGAGCCATGGGTAACTAGGCTCTAGTTGGCCACGTAGGCAATGTGATGAGTTGGAAGGAGATCGCTTCAAGAGTCCAGAGAAAGTTATCATATCCTAAGTACAACAGTTGTAAACAGTTATTGCGAGGTTCATTGTTACACTATCTTTAAGAGATATCATTGCATCATATGTACGGTGCATCTTTACAATGTATTTGCGGTACATCATTTCACAATCTTTGGGGTGAATCATTACACCATATTTGGAATGAGTTGTTGCACTATATGTCTTCAGGGCGTTGTTCCACCGTCTTTGGGGGAAAATGTTACACCGTCTTTAGGTATGTGTTACTTCATAAAATGCTTCGTTAGTTTGCAAGGCTTTTTATTACTTCACATGTCAGGATTTGGTAGTGTACATCCTAATTTGCAAAGGGGCTTTGTTGAGATGAGCAGGGGTCAGCTGATAGTGGCCTGCGAGCATTAGTCAATGGTGGCCAGCGAACGTTAGTTTACGGTGGTCGGTGGTTGCAGGAGCGGGAGACGTTTGCTGGACGTTTGACATAGAACACCAAACTTCAGCTCCTTCTCCTCCAAGTCCCGGGCTTCCTGTGATTCTTGGTCTAGATCCTCTTTTATGAAGGGGGTAAGACTATCTAGGAGAGACATTCCGACAAATAAGAAAAGAATCCAGATAACATCATCCAATGATTCAGAGAGATTATTTTAATCAGACAATGTTCAATGAACATTTTAGCGCTTTAGCGGTGTTATAATTATGTGATCTATGGCTCATTATATTTTCTCATCAAGATACTTGATTTGTCTATTAATTTGCGAGATTTGGTATCCGTTTGAACTTCTAATTGGACACTGAAATCTTTAAAAAATGGCTTAATGGCTCGATTTTGGAATCCATTTGCAGTTCTAACTGTACACTGAAAGCTTAAAAAAATGGCTTGATGGCTCGATCTGAACTTTGTTTGACTTAGATTATACTAGTTTTAGTGTCATTGCATTCGTCTTTAGAGCTTGTGATCAGTTTAATTGTAAATTTGCTGAACTCAGTGTTCATGATCATTTTTAATTAGAGTTGGATGTTCCCAGCTAAAAAATTGCATCAAGATTATGCCACGTCTCTATATCACTACTTTTGTATTTGAATTTAAATAAGAAAAAATAAATATTTTAGATTAAAACTTAATTTTTAATTCTTATGTATAAAATCTTATTCAATAGGTAATTATATTTGCCATATGATCTTCAAATTATGTTTAATTTAAAGTTAATAATTAATTATTTTGTTTGTATTTATTTATTTATTTTATACATTTTGATTATTTATTAGTTTCATTTAGTTAGATCAAAAATTTATGGCAGAGTTACATACTTGCCATACATCTTTATGCAAAGCTTATTTCATTTTTTTTAATGCATGGAAAAGGCGGCATTGCTGCAAAAATTATAATTTTGGTGTTAAATATATGCATGCATTAGAATTTTATGATATTTATGAAAAGACACAATCAAATTTTAAACCATTTGTTTATTTATGATCTGTTTGGGGCATCTGCAACTTATTTAATAATCTGCTGATAAATTAGGTGCAATATTTATTATATATATTTTTTTTGTTTGAAAAATCAGACCATTGCCAGAAAGCTATAATCTCACCTAAATAAGTACGGTATGAAAATAATATTTTTAGTGTTTTCAAAAAGTATAAGCTGACAAAACCTAATTTACCACCAAATGAGTTGCCCAAATGGGGCCTAAATCCCTTGGAAAGAAGAATATTATTAATTAGCATAGATCTAAATAGAAAAGGATCAGCTCCTCCAAGCGAGACGAAAGCCGTTGCCGTTCGGAATAGTGCGGCCCATCCGAAATCGTCCACTGCTTCCTGCATCGTACCCGCCATTCTTTCGTCGATTTCTCCATGGGAATTAGGGTTTTCTCTTTCGTGCTTGCTTTTCTCCTCCTCGGTTCTCCGATCCTCCAAGGTATTTTCATCCGCTCCTGTTTTCCTTGCTTCATTCCGGTGTCTTGAACTTATTGAGATATGCTGGATTTGCATTCGTTGCTTCTGCTATGGTGTCTTACATCGATTCTTTTTCTTCCGGTTTCTAATTTCGTTTGTATTATAGATCTGCAGATTGCATACTCTAGTNCCACATAATTAATAATTTTAATGTTATGAATGTAATAACAAAAATTGGGTATATTTGTATAAATAAAAATAGGTTTTTAAAGACTTTATGTATGGATGAGATGTAGGATGAGTACTCTAGCACAATCATGCACCAGATGTTAACGTGAACGACCTTTTGAAATCATAGTGATGGTTGCCCCCAGCTTGAAAGTAAATTTCATAGAATCAATGTTTGAATGGGATTCAGGAAGACTACCCAACTACAATTGTGCCTTGGATGTTAACATCAGCTCCTTCTCCTCCAAGACCCGAGCTTCTTGTGATTCTTGGTCTAGATCCTTTTTTATGAAGGGGGTATGATTCTAGTTATGGAGTCTAGAAGAGACATTCCGACAAATAAGAAAAGAATCCAGATAACACCATCAAATGATTCAGAAAGATTATTTTAATCAGACAATGTTTAATGAACATTTAAGCGCTTTAGCGGAGTTATAATTATGTGATCAAGGGCTCATTGGATTTTCTCATCGAGATACTCGATTTGTTTATCAATTTGCGAGATTTGGAATCCGTTTGAACTTCTAATTGGACACTGAAAGCTTTAAAAAATGGCTTAGTTACTCAATTTTGAAATCCGCTTGTCTTCTAATTGGACACTGAAAGCTTAAAAAAAAACTTAATGGCTCGATCTGAAATTTGTTTGACTCAGATTGTACCAGTTTTAGTGTCATTGTGTTCGTCTTGTAGAGTTTGTGATCAGTTTAATTGTAAATTTGTTGAAGTCAGTGTTCATGATCATAATTATAGTTGGATGTTCCTAGCTAAAAAATTGCATCAAGATTATGCCACGCTCTAGATCTAATGAGATTATGAAAAATTGTCGATGAAGTATCAAGAATAAGTAGGACATTACTTTTGTATTTGAATTTAAATAAGAAAAATAAATATTTTAGATTAAAACTTAATTTTTAATTCTTATGTATAAAAAGCTTATTCAATAGCTAATTATATTTGCCATATGATCTTAAAATTATGTTTAATTTAAAGTTAATAATTAATTATTGTGTTTGTATTTATTTATTTATTTTATACATTTTAATTAATTATTAGTTTCATTTAGTTATATAAAAAATTTATGGTAGATTTACATACTCGCCACATATTTTTATGCAAAGCTTATTTCACTCTTTTTTTAATGCATGGAAAAGGCGACATTGCCACAAAAGTTATAATTTTGGTGCTAAATATATACATGCATTAGAATTTTATGATATTTATGAAAAAGCATAATCAAATTTTAAACCATTTGTTTATTTAAGGTTTGTTTGGGGCAGCTGCAGCTTATTTAATAATCTGATGATAAGTTAGGTGCGGTGATTATTACAAATCTTTTTTTTTGGAAAAGTTAGACCGATGTCAGAAAACAACCACCGCATCTAGATAATTGTGATATGAAAATACTGTTTTCAACGTTTTTAAAACACATAAGCTGATAAAATGTAGTTTACCCACCAAATAAGCTGCCCAAACGGGACTTTATCTTTCTTTTTTTTCATTTTTTTTTTTTTTTTTTGGAAATCCCTTTCAGAGAAGAATATTATTAATTAGCATAGATCTAAATAGAAAAGCATCAGCTCCTCCTCTTTCTCTCTCTCACACTTCAAGCGAGACGAAGCCGTTGCCGTTCGGAATAGGGAGTGCGGCCCATCCGAAATCGTCCACTGCTTCCTGCATCGTACCCGCCATTCTTTCGTCGATTTCTCCATGGGAATTAGGGTTTTCTCTTTCGTGCTTGCTTTTCTCCTCCTCGGTTCTCCGATCCTCCAAGGTATTTTCCTCCGCTCCTGTTTTCCTTGCTTTATTCCGGTGTCTTGAACTTATTGAGATATGCTGGATTTGCATTCGTTGCTTCTGCTATGGTGCCTTACATCGATTCTTTTTCTTCCGGTTTCTAATTTCGTTTGTATTATAGATCTGCAGATTGCATACTCTAGTTGAAAGCCATAAGATTTGTATATATGCTCAGAAAAATTATTTACAAATATATATATGTCTATGGGTATTACGATATCTTTGAATTTGTTGATAATCAGGAAAAAATTTCGTATGCGATCCGGTATCTCAATGGTAGCTCTTANGTATATGCTCAGAAAAATTATTTACAAATATATATATGTCTATGGGTATTGCGATATCTTTGAATTTGTTGATAATCAGGAAAAAATTTCGTATGCGATCCGGTATCTCAATGGTAGCTCTTATGGCTCAAGTCCGATACAGCGGAATTTTTTAAGTTGCCGTTGATCATATTTTGAACTATATCATTTCTGAGACTTTTGCTAAATTCAATAAACCAAGATTTGTTAGTAGAACTTGAGAAGATTAAAAATTGAAAGCTTTTTGACATGTCAACTTTAAATCTTGTTAAATTCTGATAAACTGTTTGGCCTTTTATTTTAGGATTTATGATTTGCGAGAGAGAGAGAGAGAGAGAGAGAGAGATAGAGAGATAAATTCTTAAATTAGTTAAATCTTATGAATGGAAGAATATTGTAAATTATGGATTTAATCAACANGTAAACCAAGATTTGTTAGTAGAACTTGAGAAGATTAAAAATTGAAAACTTTTTGACATGACAACTTTAAATCTTGTTAAATTCTGATATACTGTTTGGCCTTTTATTTTAGGATTTATGATTTGCGAGAGAGAGAGAGAGAGAGAGAGAGATAAATTCTTAAATTAGTTAAATCTTATGAATGGAAGAATATTGTAAATTATGGATTTAATCAACAATAAGGCTGACATAGGACTTATCATTATAGAAAGATTTAAAGTCCCCAAAAATCTGTGTGATGGAATTTGAGCAAATTTAAGGTTTGCTAAATAGGATATAGAAAAACTCCCTTTTCATTTTAACGAGATTATATGTGTGTCTATTTAGTCTGACTATTTTGGATCTGTCTGTATATATTAACTTCATTGTTTTTATGATAGTTGTAAGAAGTCAGGCTGATAGCGCTGAGGAGGTATCTGAAGTTGAAGGAGGTGAACTTGGAATAGTTGGTGATGAAGCGCAAGACTTCACTGATGGTTCTTTAAGTCCAGCTCCTGGGGTGGACACAATATGTGTATTTCCAAAGAATCCAAAAAAATGTGTGTTTTCTCTCTATGATGAAATAATAGCTCTTTTTTCTGCTTTTTTAGTTTTATGCTTTTTACCCTCATTTATGACAATTTTTTTTGACTACAGTGGTTCCAGCAGGGGAAGAGACAGAATTACTGGTTGGAATGCATAATGAGGGTAATACATTTATTTTATTTGTTTTGCTTTTCTTTTTTATCTGA
>JXCR01141197.1:17338-31955 GCA_002079205.1 Phalaenopsis hybrid cultivar
TTTTCCCTAATGATATATACAAAACTTCAGGAGAATCCTCTTTGAATGTCATTGCTACGAGAGCTAGCCTTCATCTTCCTTATGATCACCATATGCTTGTCCAAAATCTTACCATACAGGTAGCCTTGTGTTTTTTTACCTCGATAGTGGCTACACTTAAGTTTATGCTTCATGCAAGGATGCATTTTATGAATGCGCTTCTATTTTTATTTTTTGGGATGAATGACTTCTTAACTACATGCATATGATATTTTTACCAAAAGTTAAACGCTTATTCTCTCTTGAATTCAACTTTCCACACTCATGCCTTCTTGTTTTGCTGCATAAAGTTGACCTAGTATCTTAATGAAAATCCCACATGCAAATCTGGAAATGTTGTCGTTTTGATGCAAGTTCATCTTCAAATTTGTGAAGACTAGTGATCTAAATTTAAATCTTTTTGAAGCAAGAGTGCGATATTATCTTTTTTTACCTAGCATTGGTAATGATAGATGAATATGCTATTTTTTGAATGGACAAATTTTCTAGTGCTTTCTTCACTTCCAAATGAATTGTTTATAAACACATGATGCTATTTGTCAAAAGCAAACGTTTTTGATAAGTTCAATGCATATTTGAACCTTCTGAACTGGATTTTTGAAGAAAAGCAAATCCCTTCATATGGTTAAGCATAATTCATGATGAATTTAGTAGCTGTTGTATTTGAGAGTAACAGTTCCTCTTACCATGCCCATACCCTGTTTGTATATTAGACATTCTTTTTTGTAGTTTTCCTTTCCCAGTCTTTTATTTCCCTACTTTTGATGAGCTTTTATTAGTTTTTTAATTTCTAACCTTTCATGTTAAAAATACAGGAGTTTTACAAGACCTTGGTGCCCTTATCTGCTCAAGCAACATTCCCTTATATTTTTGCTGTAAGCAAATACTTGCAGGTATTCTGTTGTTTCACTGTTGTTATGTTCCATTTTTTGATTAGTGGATAGTGTCGCTCTATTAATTATGCACGTGGTTAAATAATAATTGATGTATCCACTTCTAACTCAACTATTTATTTATTAATTTATTTTTCTATTTCAGCCTGGATCATTTGATTTAGTAGGGACCATTGTGTATGAGATTGATCAACACCTTTACCAGAATGTCTTTTATAATGGTACAATTGAAGTTGTGGAGGCTAGTGGTTTTATCACGATTGAATCTGTCTTTCTTGTAACCCTTGGGGCTGCCTTGATTGGACTTTTGGGCTTATGGGCATATGGTCGGATACAGAGCTTGTCAAAGGTGACTATTTTTCCTTGTCTTTGTGAACTATCTGATTTTGGCAAATATTAATCATTAATGTTTTCTGCAAATTTCTGTTTATAAGTTGCACGTTTCAATAGTTTTATTCTCTTTGGAGCGATTTAAACCTCTAAATTATCTTTAGCTATTACAAGCAGTTCTGCTTGCTGACAAGAGGCAGCTTGGTTACAATCGTATGGTTTAGATTTTATCCTGATGNGCGTTTCAATAGTTTTATTCTCTTTGGAGCGATTTAAACCTCTAAATTATCTTTAAAGATTACAAGCAGTTCTGCTTGCTGACAAGAGGCAGCTTGGTTACAATCGTATGGTTTAGATTTTATCCTGATGGTTCTGTATCTTGAGCTTTTTAACGAAGAATTTGATGATATTTTGTTGGTTTTATATAGACCTTTCTTGATGAATTTTCATTCTTGAATATGTTCTTTTATTAGATGCATTTTTGAAATGTAAAGTTCATTTGATGAAGTGAGAATGGAGCTGTATTTTTTTTTACATTATTCAATGTACTTGAATAGTGGAAATCATTTGAAGAATAATGTTGGAGTGAATTGAGTTTGATGCCATTTTTGATGATTGTCACTTATTGGATATNCTTTTGAAATGTAAAGTTCATTTGTTTGATTTATTGTTGTTCTAGCTGATCTATGGCTTTGCAGTAGTTAATTTTTCATTGCAAATTTCAACTATTTCATACATTATGTTCTTTCTATGCAGTTGTTTTTTTTATTAATAATTTTGTGTATTTGTTGTCTGAATGTGTATTGATCAGGAAACATGAATGAAGTGAGAGTGGAGCTGTATTTTTTTTTTACATTATTCAATGTACTTGAATAGTGGCAATCATTTGAAGAATAATGTTGGAGTGAATTGAGTTTGATGCCATTTTTGATGATTGTCACTTATTGGATATGTACATTTTCGCAAGTTTTTTTTGAGAATTTTTGAGAGTGAGCTGCAGCAAAAACCGATGAGTTCTGAGAATGAACTTGTTAGAGACTATTGACCACTTATGATTTGTTGTAACAAAATTCCAAGAGGATAAAGCCAAAACTTCATCGCCAACCTAAAGAAGATCCTACAAGTTTTTCAAAACTTCAATAACTCTAAGACTTCACCACGCAAGCCATCCATATCATTCCAAATCTCGCCTGCCAAAGGAATCAAGATGCCCCATTAGTTTGCGCGGTTTGAAAAAAAAATTACTCGGATAGATAAAGTTTGTTAACGTAAATAGAATATAAATAAAATTATGTCAAATTATATTTCCATTTATGCCACAAAAACTTTATCAACATGTAATGCAAAAATAATATGTTATTTATAAGCACTGTAGTCAAAATATCATAAGTTCGTAATTTTCTTAATGCTTCTTTAAAAATTAAATATCTCAAACAAGAATATTAAATATGAACCAAATGAGAATGCCAATAATAAAAACTAGATTATGAAGGACTCAAAATGAAAAAGAAAGTGAAAGTTGTGATATCCGGTGTTTTTAATTTGTCCAATGCATATAGTCCTCCTTATTTATGGCCTAATACGAATTGATCTTTAGGTGCATATATTTTGCACATGCTAAAAAGTGAATAGGAATGAGATTGAGTAATCAAAATCACATAATTAGTTGAAATAAATAAGATTTAATGTAAAATGATTAATATGATAACTATTGGAAGTGAGTTTATATATGGCAATGAAATTAACATTGTTAAGGGAACATGAGGAACCTTCAAGAATCATAATAGACATAGTATGTGGGTTAAGAAAGAAATGGTGACGGAAAAGGCTTTATATGATNATGTCAGATATGCTGGATTTGCTTTCGTTGCTTCTTCCATGGTGCCTTACATCGTTTCTAATTTCGTTTGTATTATAGATCTGCAGGTTGCATACTCTACTTGAAAGCCATAAGACTGGTATATATGCTCAGATAAATTATTTACAAATATATATATGTCTATGGATATTGCGATATCTTTGAATTTGCTGATAATCAGGAAAAATTTTCCTATGCGATCCGGTATCTCAATGGTAGCACTTATGGCTTAAGTCCGATACAGCAGAATTTTTTAAGTTGCCGTTGATCATATGTTTGAACTATATCATTTCTGAGACTTTTACTAAATTTAGTAAACCAAGATTTGTTAGTAGAACTTGAGAAGATTAAAAATTGAAAACTTTTTGACATGACAACTTTAAATCTTGTTAAATTCTGATAAACTGTTTGGCTTTTTATTTTAGGATTTATGATTTGCGAGAGAGAGAGAGAGAGAGAGAGAGATTCTTAAATTAGTTAAATCTTATGAATGGCAGAATATTGTAATTATGGATTTAATCAACAATAAGGCTGACATAGGACTTATCAATATGGAAAGATTTGATGTCCCCAAAAATCTGTGTGATGGGATTTGAGCAAATTTAACGCTTTCTAAATAGGATATTGAAAAACCCCCTTTTCATTTTAACAAGATTGTATGTGTCTATTTTGTCTGACTGTTTTGGATCTGTCTGTATATATTAACTTCATTGTTTTTGTGATAGTTGTAAGAAGTCAGGTTGATAGCGCTGAGGAGGTATCTGAAGTTGAAGGAGGTGAACTTGGAATAGTTGGTGATGAAGCGCAAGACTTTACTGATGGTTCTTTAAGTCCAGCTCCTGGGGTGGACACAATATGTGTATTTCCAAAAAATCCTAAAAAATGTGTGTTTTCTCTCTATTATGAAATAATAGCTCTTTTTTCTGAATTTTTAGTTTTATGCTTTTTACCCTCATTTATGACAATTTTTTTTGACTGCAGTGGTTCCAGCAGGGGAAGAGACAGAATTACTGGTTGGAATGCATAATGAGGGTAATAAATTTATTTTATTTGTTTTACTTTTCTTTTTTATCTGAAGTCTTCTATTCAAATATAACTTTAGCTGGTTCACCATGTTGGTTTCCTACAAAGTTTCTAGGCCCTCCAACATTTAAACTTGGGCATATTTTGTGAATTAAACCTGTAGTTCTTAAATTTCTCTCAATTCTATAAATATTATGATTGACATAAAGAGTATAATTGGTTTTATTGGGCTAGAAATGTACTCTTAGCCTCACCATGTTGTAATTATCATTATCAAATAGCATAGTATATGTGTTGCTCTTCTCCTGTTATTGATTGCTCTTGTTTATTAAGGGGTAGGATAATGCAGTTATGTCATTAACATAGCATTTTATTTGCTGTTGGAAATTTTCAAAATTTGACCATTTATGATCATTCTGGTATTGCTGTTTAATTAAAATTGAATTTATGAATAATTTAGTCTCTTATTGATAATGAAGAATTTACCATGCTTTTACTTGTTTTCTAATCATACGATCTGATTGTTGTGGTAATATGAAGACAAGGGGACATGAGGTGTCTAGGTCTCAAATCTCTAGGCTTAAAGGTGTGAATTTTCTTGTGACAACTAATAAACCCCTCAACTTTCTATATTTTTTTGTTAATTTTTATCCTCACACCTCATAATAGTCTTCACTGGCCGAGCAGTGATTTTGGCGGCAGGGGTTTGGTTTCAATGAAGAGCATGGAATGTTAAAGGAATAAGAAAAAAAAAAGAGCATAATGGATCAATTGTTGCTCCTTATCATTATAGCTGACGAACTGCAGAGGTTCAGATGAGAAACAAAAGCCTTACGAAACATTAATGTGATTAAATTGAGGGGGAAACATGGTCTACCGCAAGCTTTGGTTTTTGGCTATTTTTGGTAGTTGCTTTCAGCAGATGGTTCAAGCTGGGCTAATGAATAGAATCTAAAATTGTTTTTGAGAGCAAATAGAAGTATTTGGTAGCCTGGGGTTAACATGTACTTTTCGATTCATTTCTTTTTCATGTGGAGGATTGGTAGTTTGTTTGAGTTATAGATGTCTATGCCTTTGCTTAGCTGACTGAAGTGGTTCACGGATTCTTCATGGAGACAAGTTGGTTTAAAACAGGGCCTCAAACCGACATTGGCTAGAATTCCACTTTTTTTTTTCTGAATATTTTATCTTGGTGCTTTCATTTTTATCAGAACGATCTCTAGACTGGCTTTGTACAACCCTTGCAGCAGACTATTTAATGGAAGAACACTAAAAAGGGCCTCTATATGCTATTCCTTTGTTCAAATTAAAATTCTTCATTTCACTTAAAGAGTTTGTGCGATCAATTTGGGAAAATGTGTTTGGAGTTCCATCAAGCTTAATGTAGATGCCCCTTACAAGTTGTCTGTATTGAATGTAAACATGTCCTTGTTCACATTTATCACCTTTGATGTTTCCTAATTGTGCTTAATGCTTGTTTTGGTGCTAGATGTTTTTGGTAGATTTGACTTTGATGCTCTTGATATGTAATAGGCACATTGCATTCTTTCATATTGTTATCTTTGAACTTAAAAATAAGAAGGAAGATTTACTTACATAAAACTTAATTCTTATGCATTTACATATCTAACACCTAAACTTCAGTTTTTACCTACATAACACCCTATGCGTGAAAAGGTTTATTGCACCTTTTTAAAGTTAAGATGGTGGTATTTATGATGTGATGTGCATGATTATGGTGGTATAAATGTAAAATGTAAGGTTTAGGTGTTAGACATGTAAGCACATAGCAATTGGATGGTATGTATGTAAATGCCCCCAAAAAATGGACGTTCCAGCTGATTGATACTTCATTGTTACTTGCTTCAAACTGTTTTTGCTTGCTACACATTCTTGGCTACTTCCATTGTCATTAATTCATAACATTCGATTAGTTTATTGTGCTTTTTTTCTTTATAATTTTCTAGTTTGTTTTCCCTAATGATATATACAAAACTTCAGGAGAATCCTCTTTGAATGTCATTGCTACGAGAGCTAGCCTTCATCTTCCTTATGATCACCATATGCTTGTCCAAAATCTTACCATACAGGTAGCCTTGTGTTTTTTTTTACCTCAATAGTGGCTGAAGTATTCACTCAAGTTTATGCTTCTTTCAAGGATGCATTTTATGAATGCGCTTCTATTTATATTTTTTGCGATGAATGACTTCTTAACTACATGCATATGATATTTTTACCAAAAGCTACACATCTTATTCTCTCTTGAATTCAACCTTCCACACTCATGCCTTTTTGTTTTGCTGCATAATGTTGACCTAGTATCTTAATGAAAATCCCACACGCAAATCCGGAAATGTTGTCGTTTTGATGCAAGTTCATCTTCAAATTTGTGAAGACTAGTGATGTAAATTTAAATCTGTTTGAAGCAATTGTGCGATATTATCTTTTTTTACCTAGCATTGGTAATGATAGATGAATATGCTATTTTTTGAATGGACAAGTTTTTAGTGTTTTCTTCACTTCCAAATGAATGGTTTATAAACACATGATGCTAATTGTCAAAAGAAATCGTCTTTGATAAGTTCAATGCATATTTGAACCTTCTGAACTGGATTTTTGAAGAAAAGCAAATCCCTTCATATGGTTAAGCATAATTCATGATGAATTTAGTAGCTGTTGTATTTGAGAGTAACAGTTCCTCTTACCATGCCCATACCCTGTTTGTATATTAGTCATTCTTTTTTATAGTTTTCTTTTTTCAATCTTTTATTTCCCTAATTTTGATGAGCTTTTATTAGTTTTTTTAATTTCTAACCTTTCATGCTAAAATACAGGAGTTTTACAATACCTCGGTGCCCTTATCTGCTCAAGCAACATTCCCTTACATTTTTGCTGTAAGCAAATACTTGCAGGTATTCTGTTGTTTCACTGTTGTTATGTTCAATTTTTTTATTAGTGGATAGTGTCACTTTATTAATTATGCACGCGGTTAAATAATGATTGATGTATCCACTTCTAATTCAAGTATTTATTTATTAATTTAATTTTCTATTTCAGCCTGGATCATTTGATTTAGTAGGGACCATTGTGTATGAGATTGATCAACACCTTTACCAGAATGTCTTTTATAATGGTACAATTGAAGTTGTGGAGGCTAGTGGTTTTATCACGATTGAATCTGTCTTTCTTGTAACCCTTGGGGTTGCCTTGATCGGACTTTTGGGCTTATGGGCATATGGTCGGATACAGAGCTTGTCAAAGGTGATTATTTTTCCTTGTCTTTGTGAACTATCTGATTTTGGAAAATATTAATCAATAATGTTTTCTGCAAATTTCTGTTTATAAGATGCGAGTTTCAATAGTTTTATTCTCTTTGGAGTGATTTAAACCTCTAAATTATCTTTAGAGATTACAAGCAGTTCTGCTTGCTGAAAAGAGGCAGCTTGGTTACAATCGTATGGTTTAGATTTTATTCTGATGGTTCTGTATCTTGAGCTTTTTAATGAAGAATTTGATGATATTTTCTTGGTTTTATATAAACCTTTCTTGATGAATTTTCATTCTTGAATATGTTCTTTTATCAGATGCATTTTTGAAATGTAAAGTTCATTTGTTTGTTTTATTGTTGTTCTACCTGATCTATGGCTTTGTGGTAGTTAATTTTCATTGCAAATTCCAACTATTTCATACATTATGTTCTTTCTATGCAGTTGTTTTTTTATTAATAATTTAGCGTATTTGTAGTCTGAATGTGTATTGGTCAGGAAACATGACTGAAGTGAGGTGGAGCTGTATGTTTTTTTACATGATTCAATGTACTTGAATAGTGGCGATCATTTGAAGAATAATGTTGGAGTGAATTGAGTTTGATGCCATTTTTGATGATTATGTCACTTATTGGATATGTACAGTTTGCAAGTTTTTCTCGAGAATTTTTGAGAGTGAGCTGCAGCAAAAACCCATGAGTTCTGAGAATGAACTTGTTAGAGACTATTGATCACTTATGATTTGTTGTAACAAAATTCCAAGAGGATAAAGCCAAAACTTCACCGCCAACCTAAAGAAGATCCTACAAGTTTTTCAAAACTTGGATAACTCCAAGACTTCACCACGCAAGACATCCATATCATTCCAAATCTTGCATGCCAAAGGAATCAAGATGCTGCATTAGTTTGCGCGGTTTGAAAAAAAAGTTACTCAGATAAATAAACTTTGTTAACATAAATAGAATTTAAATAAAATTATGTCAATCATATTTTCATTTATGCCACAAAAACTTTATCAACATGTAATGCAAAAATAATATGTTATTTATAAGCACTGTAGTCAAAATATCATAAGTTCGTAATTTTCTTAATGCTTCTTTAAAAATTAAATATCTCAAACAAGAATATTAAATATGAACCATATGAGAATGCCAATAATAAAAAACTAGATTATGAAGGACTCAAAATGAAAAAAAAAAGTGAAAGTTGTGATATCCGGTACTATTAATTTGTCCAATACTTATATTCCTCCTTATTTATGGCCTAATACGAATGGATCTTTAGGTGCATATATTTTGCACATGCTAAAAAGTGAATAGGAATGAGATTGAGTAATCAAAATCATATAATTAATTGAAATAAATAACATTTAATGTAAAATGATTAATATTAGAACTATTAGAAGTGAGTTTATATATGGCAAGGAAATTAACATTGTTGAAGGAACATGAGGAACCATCAAGAATCATAATAGACATACTATGTGGGTTAAGAAAGAAATGGTGCGGAAGAGGCTTTATATGATGAGAGGTGCGAAAGTCTAGACATAAATAGAGGGAGATGTAGCTGAAGAACTTGGGGATGGTTAACCTAAATTCGATATAACACACCACCGTATGGTAAGAAAAAATTAAAATTGATCAACAAGAAAATCTATTATGGAATACTTCAATATAATTGTAGTATTATTTTTTGGAAGCTTATAAGCACGTCATTTGGGACTATAAATATTTTTGTTGGAACTTATTTGATAATCAACATTGAGTTTTTTTTTTTCATTTTTATTTATAAAAATTGTATTTATCATTGGCAGCTTTGAAATTTAACTTGTTTGGATAAGTAAAGTATGGGTGAGTAGGGACTGTCAAAATAGATAGAAGTTCAGATGTAGGGAGAGCACTCTTTTCTACTTGAGACTCGTGGCATATCTCATTAATCAATAGTTTGTTAACTATAGGAGTTAAAATAGAAGTCATTATGAAGTGCCCGAACTAAGTGATGATTATGATTATTTATTGGATATGTAAATTTGTGAAATTTTTTATTTGGATTTTTTGAGAGTGAGCTGCAGGAAAATCCCATTAGTTCTGAGAAGGAACATGTTGGTGCCTTTGATCTGATGCAGTAAAAATCCGAAAAGTTTACTACCCGGCCTAAAGAAGATCCTACAAGTTTTCAGAATTTCGCTAATTCTAGGACTCCATACAAGCCATCTATATAATTCCAAATCTTCACTGACAAAGGAATCAACAAGCTGTATCAATTTGCTCGGTTTGGAAAATTTAACTAAGATGAATTGTGTCCTGTTAGCCTAAATAGAATCTAAACTGAAATTATGTCTGTTCATATTTTCATCATATATCAGTTTGCTAGGGAAAAATAAATCCTTTTTTTAGCTATCATCGCTGGCATGTTATTAACTATAGAAATAATAAATAAAAAAAAAGCAATTAATGCTTAAAGTACTACTTCTGACAAGAATATCATGCATATCCCCATTAAATCTGCGTAGTTTGTGCACATTTATCCTAGAATTTAACATTTGATACTCGTCAAGTAAATCGAGGTAGATTCTTTGCTTCTCTTATGAAGTTACCCCATGAATTATCAAAAATATGTTGTTATAATAGGTGAATAAGATATATCAAGTAGTAATCATCAACAGTGGATACAATCTAATCATTTTAATAAGCTCACAAGCAAGTTGTATGGAGATGTGAAATAACAAAGAAGAGATGGAGAGCGGTGGAACCCAAGGAATTGATCGTATGCTTATAGCAAAATTCCTAGTGGAGAAAGCTCAAGCTCTAACGTCAAATCCAAAGAACATCTTTACAGTCATTTAAAGCTCTCAAGGGAAAGCCATCCATATAATTCCAAATCTCTACCTATAAAGGAATCAGGTTACCATATCAAGTACCCTTTATTGTCCTCTGAAGTTTTTGGCTTCGGAGTTTTCTGGGAATAGCAAAGCAAGAAATTCACTGAAATGAGTCAAATGGGCGGGCTGCAGGGATGTTAGAAAGAGCGTATATGCTGTATTAACTATTTGTGAGATGCTTTTTTTTCAAGGCTGAACAATAATTCAACTAAATGTTAAGATGTAAGAGAATAGGCAAAGCATTTTTATGAGGAAAGTAGTCAACCAATTGTGATATCATATAAAGTAATGCGTTGTTATTATGGATGCAAGCATCTGGTGAAATAACAAATGCTTGACAACAAATACCGTATAATTTCATGTTTTCCGGAGTTCCCTGGGAGTATATGAAGCGTTGGTATTTTTTAAAACATTGGATGACGTAACGACTAACAAGTGCTTAACAACAAATGTGTTGGCGTTATTCAAAGCATTTGGTGAGGTAAGAAATGCTAGGCAGCGAGTAAGCATTGGTGCATCTGAAGGGGGTCTCTCTTTGTAGTTCTGTTAGTAGAGGTGACAGCTGAATTTATGGTCAGGTGCTCTGCAAGGAAATTATGAAGATATATATGGTGTAATCTATTTGTGAAATATATTTTTATGCAAGGATGGACAATAATTTACTTGCATGCTTAATGTACTCGAAAATACTCATGTATTTCTTATGTGCAATGCTTAACCAATTGTAATATAGTATAAAGTGCTGCGTTGGTATTATTGGTGCAGGATTATGTATAGATTCATGATAACAACCTGGTAGTTAAAATGGAATGAATCTTTGTAACAAATGAAGGGCAGTGGAACTGTAATTTTTGGATAATAAACGCAGGTGTCTAATATCTTTACTGCTGTGTAAACAAATGTGGTTAATGCAAACGTGAGCATGAAAATGGCCTTTCTATAAATAGTATGTAATATAAGCATGTTGACCTCACTTTTGGTTGAGGTCTAGAAATTTCTTTAGTATCCTAGGTCTAGCCATAGGACTTTCCNCGATAACTCTAAGACTTCACCACGCAAGCCATCCATATCATTCCAAATCTCGCCTGCCAAAGGAATCAAGATGCCCCAGTAGTTTGCGCGGTTTGAAAAAAAAATTACTCGGATAGATAAAGTTTGTTAACATAAATAGAATATAAATAAAATTATGTCAAATCATATTTCCATTTATGCCACAAAAACTTTATCAACATGTAATGCAAAAATAATATGTTATTTATACGCACTGTAGTCAAAATATCATAAGTTTGTAATTTTCTTAATGCTTCTTTAAAAATCAAATATCTCAAACAAGAATATTAAATATGAACCAAATGAGAATGCCAATAATAAAAACTAGATTATGAAGGACTCAAAATGATAAAAAAAAGTGAAAGTTGTGATATCCGGTGCTTTTAATTTGTCCAATGCATATAATCCTCCTTATTTATGGCCTAATACGAATTGATCTTTAGGTGCATATATTTTGCACATGCTAAAAAGTGAATAGGAATGAGATTGAGTAATCAAAATCACATAATTAGTTGAAATAAATAAGATTTAATGTAAAATGATTAATATGATAACTCTTGGAAGTGAGTTTATATATGGCAATGAAATTAACATTGTTAAGGGAACATGAGGACCTTCAAGAATCATAATAGACATAGTATGTGGGTTAAGAAAGAAATGGTGACGGAAAAGGCTTTATATGATGAGAAGTGCGAAAGTCTGGATATAAATAGAGGGAGATGTAGCTGAAGAACTTGGGGATGATTAACCTAAATTCGATATAACACACCACTATGTGGTAAGAANTTATTATAAATTTCATTTTGTCCAACTACCATGGTCCAATTTAGTAAATTTTACCATCTTTGACCAAAACCCCCAATTTGGCTCTTAAAGGCTTAATTCAAAACCTTTTTAACCCAAAATCCACCAAATTTACTACCAAATTGATTTCAAAATGACTTTCATCATTCATGAAAGTTGTTCATCATGATGGTTTACACCAAACAAAAATAATCAATTTATACTTAGCCCATGGCTACCCCAAGTTTGACCCAAACTTAGCCCAACATGCTTAAAATGGGTCAAAAGTCAAAAATCCACCAAATTGATTAACTAATTGACCTCAAAATGACTTTCACCCTTCATGAAAATTGCTCCTCATGTTCTCTTACACCAAATTCCATATTCAATTGAGCCAATTGACATGGATAAACAAACCTAAACCCATTTTTGGTCATATTAGCCCATGACAAAAAATCATGAAAATCAAATTTTGTATTCCCAATCAAGCTTAACCTTAGCTAAACTCTAGATCTTAGAGTTAAGTTAAGTTAACCATGGGTTAGCCATGATATTTATTCCTTAGGCAAATGTTTTTTTTAAAAAGGATAAGTTTCATGGAAATTATTCACCAACACATGTCAATACTCTATGGTGTCATTTTTCTTGCTCATCATGAGCTTTAGACTTCATCTCCAAGCATCCCAACTGATCTAAATCTATAAAAAACCCATGGCCATGGCTATGGAAGAGGAGATAGCTCAAGGCCAAACAAATAAGAGCCACCATAGATTAGCAAAACCTTCTCCAAAATATCCAAAATTCTTCTCTAAGCACAGAGAAGAAGAGCTCCACCGTTAATTGCCCTCAAAGCCTCCTTTGTGAGTTCAATTTTGAGCTCAAAATCACGCTCAAAATCAGGGCACTGCTCCAAACTCCACCAAAATCAAATTANGAAGCCTCTTCTGTGAGTTCAATTTTGAGCTCAAAATCAAGCTCAAAATCAGGGCACTACTCCAAACTCCACCAAAATCAAATTAACACACACCTTCACAAGGCCTAAAGAATAAGCTTTCCCATCAAATCCCCCTCCCCCAAGCCCTCATTTGTTGTGGAGGATAAGGTCGAACCCCATTTTTGGGATTTCTAAACAAAACNAAATTTTGAGCTCAAAATCAGGGCACTACTCCAAACTCCGCCAAAATCAAATTAACCTTGCACACACACCTTCACAAGGCCTAAAGAAGAAGCTTACCCATCAAACCCCCTCCCCCAAGCCCTCATTTGTTGTGGAGGATAAGGCCGAACCCCATTTTTGGGATTTCTNCAAAACTCAAAGGAACTCTAATTGGTGCTTAGAGAAGCTTCGTTGGACCTCAACAAACATTCCACAAGCATCCAATTGAGGCCACACCTCTTGGACAAAGGTATAGGCCATTTTTTCCTAAATTCGAGCTAGGTTTCACGTATTATGAAGAAAACTTACAAATCATGCTTGATTAACCGTATGGATGTGTAGAGCTAGGTCAGATCTATGTTTTTTAAAAAAAAATCATGTAAATCGGTTGAGAATCCAGTGAGATATTAACGTTTGAAGGTGGAGGGCACTCGGGATGAACCAGATGGGGAAGATGAACGGATGCCGTCCATTCGCGTGCGTATCGATCGGACGGTTCTGATCGCGTCGGACAGAGATCTTGTATATACACAGCGCGCTGACGCGGATGGCGGCGACAAACCAAAGCGCGACACGTGGCATTTTTGTAACCGCTCATGATCCAGTCAGCGCGTGGGTTTAAGTAGAAAATTATGGGATTTAAAAAATTCAGAAAATAGCCCTAAATTTCAAAAATTCATAAATTTTCATAGAAAACTCATAAAAATAAAGTAAAAATACCCTCTTGCTCAGTGAATAAAGGAAAATCATATAAAATAATTTTCACATTAATTTGATGCATAAATTATTTTTAAAAAATGAATTAGTGTAGGGGTTTTTTAATTCTCCATTCATATTAGATTATTACCTTGACCCCAAATTTTTATATGTTCTAGCCTCTGTCTAGGTGCACAATTTGAGCTTTTTTCCAAAGACATAGGAGATCTTTATACAGAGATCTTAATTTTATAGTTTTTTATGCATTTTCTATTCAAATAATTATAGAAAATTGTATATGGTTTAGAAAATTCTACAAAAATTCATGTAAGTTTCTTATGGCAAGAGTAATCTTAGGAAATAATTTCATGATTTTTAATAATCAAAACATGACTATTTTGAGCAAACACTAATTTTATTAAAACATTTAATTTGAAGCACACAAAGATTAAAATCACTTGATTTTTGTTCTCCATTGTGGCCCATGAATCAGAGAGCTCACCATAAACATTTCAAAGGATTTGGAGATCATTTAATATTTTTTATTGATTTTTAAAAGTAACCATCAAATTTGAAATTTAAATGATTTTTAAAAATCAAAATATAACTCCAAAAATTATGAAACTTAGTTTTTTGAGTTCT
>JXCR01141197.1:50045-63618 GCA_002079205.1 Phalaenopsis hybrid cultivar
TTCCAAAGCGGGCAACGTGATTTCAATTCCGATGACCGACAGCTTCTTACGGGCAAACCCCACACCAAAAATAGTGCCGATAACTTCTTGTGACTCTGCTGGGGATTAGCTTCTCTCTCCATTTAAATCAAGAAAAAATATCTTCATGCATCGGTAATGCATTCATGTCCCTCATGAATCAAGATTAACTTTCTTCCGTTGGCATACTTTACCCATTTCTGTCTTGGAAAAATACGGTCAACTCTTTTGAACTTCACGATCATCTGTTCAACCATCTTTGGACAGAGTGATTCAGAAGTCCATTAAGGACACTCTGATCTTTATATGGGGTCGGACCCCCAATAAGTGTGTAGGTGGACTAGTTCCACCTGGGCGTTATAAAAAGTAGGTCCCGCACTGGGTCCCAAACTTTGCATTTTCGTCTCCTTTCGGAGATGATTTTGCTTTTCTGAAGTGGGTCCCGCACTGGGTCCTAAAACATTTAATTTTACAGATTAGACCAAATTGCGTCATATTACGCAAATTTTGAAATTTTCATTAACCTGGTCTTTAGACTTCCCATTGTTAGCTTTAGTGTTTGCGCTAAAACTACAACACTTTGGCCATATAACTAACCCCAGCACTTTCTTTTGTAAAGATTGCTGAATGACCTACCCAACACCAACGTTCACCTGCAACCTACCAACAAACCACGAGGCCTACCATCAAGTTTAGAACAGGATTTGAAGATCTTGAGGTCACCCTCGGGAAGGCTCCTTTTGTTGTTGTGAAAGTTGCTGCTCCAGAATTACAAGAGCCAGCTGCTGAATTTAACTTGAATTCCCTTGATGACTTTCATGTTCACAAGAAAATCAAGACCTCTGCTACTGTCTCCATAACCCCAATAAAGACAGTTGTCCCCGCTACTAAGGGAAAAGAAATCTTGATAATAAAAAATCCGACTGAAGGGTTAACTGCCTTACCTTGAACTTTCGAAATCGGATCAAGTTTGAAGACTATACCGTTGACCCGATCTCAGAGAAGAAACTGCAACAGGAAAGCCCGAAAAGCAACTAAAATTCAGATCCCTGAGAAAATACCTATGAAGAGGAACCTCATCTGAAGGAAGAAGAATTACCAGAAATCTACCCACTGCTGAGAGCAGGAAAATTCTATCCTCTTATGAATGCCGATGGACAATAAAATGTCCGAAAGATTGCTGCTACTATGCCAATATATCGTGAATAGAGTAGGAGAAGGAAGAAATTCCATCACATCTCTCAAGTCAATACAGTTTTTCAATAATTGGCTGTCAAGGAAGGTTGTTCAGTCCATGAGTTACTCAGACGAATGGGGCACACAATATCCCCTCGAATGAAAGAAGAGATTCTGAGGGATATTAAATCCAAACAAATTACATCTCCTCATATTTCTGTTTGGTACCGTTTGGGAAATAGATTTGATACTACAGGACATCGACCCATAAAATCAAGAATGGGTCCAAGAATTTCGCAAAAATATTTATCTAACACTGTATATGGCATACACAAAGAGGAGCATACTCCTTCTCAACATGATAATTCTGCTAGGACACCTTGTTCTAAACCATCATTGTTAAAGAAGAAGATGTGGATACCCAAGGTTGTATCACCGATACAGTCTGATAAACCTGATCNCCTAGAAAAATTGAACTCTACTACAACGAGGAGCTTGAATCTTACATGGTGGGTAGCCCGATCATCTTCAACAGTAAGAGGATCTACAACAACACATCCCTTCCTTAGCTTTAAACAACAAAGCCATAGGACTTCGAGGTTGTTTGTCTAGTGCAACACAAATCCTCAAACATATTTTTAGGCCTTTGTACAACCATATTGTATAATAAAAGCCCTAAACTCATCTTAGGACTCCGAGGTTGTAGTTGGTCATAACCTAAATCCTCATATCTTCAAGGTTATTTATGCTGATTGCTTCACACAAATGTAAATCCTAATAAAAAAATTACAGGATGAAACATCTAAATGATTTCTCCTAAATTGAATCCAAATAATATGATAGCTTGGGAAGTCATCGAAGTTCTCCTTCGGATCCGTGACATCCTCTAGTGTTTCCTCCTTTGGACTCCAAAACAAAATGTTCCAAATTTGAACCAATCCCCCCTCACACTTCTTAGTCTGATATTTTTGAAATGTCCTTACCATTGAACTCCTTGATGGTAATTTTTCTTGATATTTATCGAGAGTATTCTTTGATAACTTCAGTTATCCATGATGTAATTAACTATAGGGGCTTTCCCTTATAGGAAGCTTTTCCCGAACCCAACATAATATACTAAATAAGGGAACTTGTCGGCCAATACATTGGTTTTGCAGACCAAACGGATGTCATAACTTTCTTTAGTTTANCAGAATAAATTTGCAATTTCCTAAACTATTAAAATTTAGAAGACTATTGAATTAAATAATCCTAGATTTAGGGGTATGATTTTGGATGTTAATAACTCACTAATTTAATACCCCTATTTGGTGTTCAAATGATATTCAAATGTTTTGATAGTGAATTATTATCACTTAAAATTCAATTTCTTTCAACAATTAATAATATATCCACCAAGGTCTTAAGGGCTTAGTAGTGACCTAGGCTAAATCAAATTTGGTTAAATGAGGATTAGAAAAATGAATGTAAATAGAAATTTAACACCTTGAAAATACTACAAGTCCAAGTTAAAACTAAAATTGGCTAAGTGTCTTAATAACATTAACTTGCCCCTTTAAGGGTCTTCACTCACCTTACCCTTAGGAATAATTGAAACGTCATTATTTGTTGAGCATTGGAGGTATTAGCAAGATGAATTTTTAAGAAACATAATAAGTTTAAATGAGCTCGAGACTTTTCACTAGGTGAGAGGGAAGCATGGATCTGCTTCTTTCTCCTAACCTTTTGGATACTTCGGAGGTCTACTAAACTTAGTATATTTTGCTTAATAAAATAATCCTTAATTGATATAGTGAGGGCTCACCAATATATGATTTAGGATTTGGTAGATCACCAGAACCTTATTTCCCCACTTTACATAAAATGCTTTTAATATATAAATACTCTTGCATGCATTTTGAGTTTCAGTTGAAGATGACTGGAAGATCATCCAGGTACGCTTTTATTGTAACTTATTTTACCTGCATTTCTAGTTTCCCGTATTTTACTTTTCAGTACGTTACTGTACTTACTCAAATGCTTGTATGAATAAAAACACAAACTTGCAAGTTAAACAACGATGCCACCCTGCATGAAAACCAAAACTGCTAGGGTTGCCGCAGAACCCAAAACCAAAACCAAAACTAAAATCAACCAAGATAAAATTCACCGCCATAACATTTAAAATATAAGACAACTCAAAATTTAATCACAAACATCAAAAAACTACAATCGGAACTAAATTAAGACGTCTCTATCGGACGATCGGGAATCCCTCGGAGGAGGTAACCTACGGTTGCTAACAAGGCTTCCCACGGTCTAATGAAAGTATGGAACTCATAAGTTGAGTTTAGTAAATTCATTTGGACTAAGTGAATCCAATAGAAAATAGTGGTACCAGAATGAGGGAACCATAGGATCCTAATCGGTGTCGCTCTAATCAACTTTAATATGCCCCATAATATTTTAATGACCATAACAATACGGCCATTTGATTTTACATCATGACCTGACACCTTAGAAAACTTGAACTCGCCATGATAAGGAGCTTGGAGCTAGCATTGTGGGCAGCACGACTATCTTCAAAAGCAAGAGGATCTACAACAACATATCTTTCCTTAGAATTAAATAACAAATCCATAGGATTTTGAGGTTGTTTGCCTAGCTCAAGATAAATCCTCAACTATTGCCAACATTGTAAAATGTTTGGACATAATGTGGAGAACTGCTATAGACTACACCCTCCAAATAAAAAAAGAGCTCCAGGGACTAGAACAACTAATTCCAAGCCAGCTGGGACAGCTGTTGAATTGGTTGGGGGTGTTGATGCTACTGATTTGGAGGAAAATAACACAATTGAGATTGTGCCAAGTAGTAATGCTCGGGAGCAAAAGGAAGAACTATGCATTAACAATAATTTAAAGGAAAATATAGTACAAGATGACAACTTATTAAACATAAACTCCTCTAGGGTAGAAGATCATACTATCAATAGTCTGACAGATGTTCTAACTGAAGATTGGCAAGTCCAAAGAAGCCATANATTGGATGGGGATGTTGATACTACTGCTGTGGAGGTAAATAACACAGTTGAGATTGTGCCAAGTAGTATTGCTGGGGAGCAAGAGGATGAACTATGCAATAACAATAATTTAAAGGAAAAGATAATTCAAGATGACAACTTNCTGGGGATGTTGATACTACTGCTGTGGAGGTAAATAACACAGTTGAGATTGTGCCAAGTAGTAATGCTGGGGAGCAAGAGGATGAACTATGCAATAACAATAATTTAAAGGAAAAGATAATTCAAGATGACAACTTAGTAAACATAAACCCTTCTAGGGTTGAAGATCATACTATCAATAGTTTGGCAGTTGTTCTAACAGAAGATTGGCAAGTCCAAAGAAGCCATAAGAAAAAAAAAAGGTAAAGTTGAAAATAAACAGCCTATGGAGGGACCTTCTAATGTGGATCACCTTCCTAGGACTAGGNGTAAACATAAACCCTTCTAGGGTTGAAGATCATATTATCAATAGTTTGGCAGTTGTTCTAACAGAAGATTGGCAAGTCCAAAGAAGCCATAAGAAGAAAAAAGGTAAAAATGAAAATAAACAGCCTATGGAGGGACCTTCTAATGTGGATCACCTTCCTAGGACTAAGGGAAAGGGAGGACCTTTTCTCAATGATTAAGTTCCTTATTTGGATTATTAGGGGTATTGCTCACCCCTCCTCTCTACAAAGATTAAAAAATTTGGTGAGAATTCATAAAGTGTGGTGTTTTACCATTCTTGAACCATTATTTACAAAAAATTTCCATAAAATTCAAAAAAATTTCCCTCAATTTGATCATTTCTCCAATACAATTAGCAAAATTTGGCTTTTTGCTAGAGATGACCTCAGTGGTCTGTGTTGTTAAATCATTTCCAATTTGTCACATCCAATTCCATATTGGTGCTCAAATTTGTTATGCCACCTTCATTTATGCTAGCAGCCTTGCCTTTAATCAATCCACCTTATGGACTGAGTTAACTCAAATTGGTCAGTCTCTGAACTCTTTTTGGATTTTGGGGGGTGATTGAAACTGTATCTCTTCTCCTTCTGAAAGAAGAGGTGGTAGGCCACCTATTGCTTCTGCCATGAATAGATTCAATGATTTTATTTCTGAGGCTAAATTATTTTATTTGGGGTATCAAGGTCCTGACTTTAATTGGAGAAGGGGTTCCATGTGGGAAAGACTTGACAGAATGCTTGGCAACTCAAAATGGGTCCAAACTTTCCCATTCACTATCATTTCTCATTTGGCTATGGCAGGTTCTGACCATAGGCCCCTCCTGTGCACAATCCAAAATGCTGAAAGCCCATCTATAGCTCCTTTCAGGTTTCAGAACATGTGGACCCTCCACCCTCAATTTGTGGATGTAGTAGGTAAAGTTTGGAGGTCTGAAGGTGATACTAATCCCTGGATAAATCTGTGGAAACTCCAAAAGAAGGTGGCAGCTAAGCTGAGGAAGTGGAATTGGGACACTATTGGTAACATACATGAGAACTTGATTAAAGCTCAAAGTAAAGTGATTAACATGGAAGACAGTTTCCAAAGAGGTTTGATTTCTGAAGTTGACCTTCATAAAGCTAATGAAGAGCTGTTACTCCATACCAGTTACACTGAATGTTTTCTAAAGCAGAAAGCTGTTGTTACCAAATTTATGGAAGGAGATAGAAACTCAAGTTATTACCATGCTTGCATTAACTTCAGAAGGAAAAACAACATGATTTTATCTATTCAAGATTCTACTGGCCATGGGTTGACTGATGCTGAGAGTATTGCCCAAGATGTTGTTAATTACTTTCAAAATATCTTTAAGGGGCAGTCCCCTTCTAGAGCTCAAATCATGATGGATATATTCTCTGATTGCAAAGATTATTTCCACAATCTAAATCTAAATACCACTTCTTTGGAAGGTGAAATTAAAGCTACCTTGGACTCTATTGATGACCATAAGGTAGTTAGCCCTGATGGCTTCACTGCAAAATTTTATAAAGCTACTTGGAAAATCATCTGTGGGGAGTTTGTTGATGTTGTACAAAGCTTCTTTAGAGGTATTGATCCCCCTAAATACTTTATTGCTTCCACCATAACCTTGATTCCTAAAAATTCCAGCAGGAAAAGATGGGGAGATTTTAGACCAATCAACCTAACTAATGCCATTTCTAAAGTTATTAGCAAGATTATCTACACCAGACTCCAACCTCATCTTCAGCAGCTTATAAGCAAGAATCAGGTGGCTTTTGTGNAATACTTTATTGCTTCCACTATAACCTTGATTCCTAAAAATTCCAGCAGGAAAAGATGGGGAGATTTTAGACCAATCAGCCTAACTAATGCCATTTCTAAAGTTATCAGCAAGATTATCTACACCAGACTCCAACCTCATCTTCAGCAGCTTATAAGCAAGAATCAGGTGGCTTTTGTGAAAGGAAGGCAGATATCTGATAACATCCTTTTAGCTCAGGAACTGCTACTGGATCTGGACAGAAAATGTAGAGGAAGCAATATCAGTATGAAATTGGATATTCAAAAAGCCTATGATACTATTAACTGGAATTTTATTTTGGATACCTAGAATTCTAGNAGCTCAGAAACTGCTACTGGATCTGGACAGAAAATGTAGAGGAAGCAATATCATTATGAAATTGGATATTCAAAAAGCCTATGATACTATTAACTGGAATTTTATTTTGGATACCTAGAATTCTAGTGGCTTCTCTGAGGACTTTGTCAATCTAATTAGAAGATGGCTCATTTGCAACAACCATTCTATCTTAATTAATGGCAAGAGCCACGGTTTCTTCAATGTCACTAGGGGAATTAAACAAGGAAACCCCTTATCCCCTACTATCTTTATTTTGGCTATGGATTATCTTTCTAGGCTTCTTAATCAAAAGTTTCATTTTTCATCGCATTTGGACTATCAACACAGATCCAATATTAGTGTGATTCATCTGTCCTATGCAGATGATATAATCATTTTCTCTAAGGCTACCAAGAATGCAGTGAAGTCTCTCAATCANCAGGCTTCTTAATCAAAAGTTTCTATCTTCACCACATTTGGACTATCAGCACAGAACCAATATTAGTGTGATTCATCTATCCTATGCAGATGATATAATCATTTTCTCAAAGGCTACCAAGAATGCAGTGAAGTCTCTCAATCAAGTACTTAAACACTTCCAAAGATCATCTGGTATGTATCTTAACAAACAGAAATGTCAAATTTTTGCTAGCTCTCATACTTTTCCACAGATTAAACCATGGATTGCACAGCACACTGGATTTAGCTTGGCCTCCTTACCTATCAATTATCTTGGTGTCCAACTAATAAAAGGGGGAACTAAACAAACTCAATTCAATGGGGTAATTGATCAAATTCAGAAATATCTTTAATGTTGGACAAATTACTTCCTATCTAATGGAGGTAGGATCACTCTTCTCAAAAGCATCTTAACTTATATCCCTTCTTATGCTCTTCAGATGTTTACTATGAATAAGGGGACTCAGATAAGGCTTGGTAGAATGTTTAATAAATTTCTTTGGGCTGGTCAGAAGAAACAGTTTCTTTGGTTAGCTTGGCATAAATTGTGTAAGCCTCTACATGCAAGTGGTTTAGGCTTTAAGGATTTTCAGCATCTNCCAACTAATAAAAGGGGGAACTAAACAAACTCAGTTCAATGGGGTAATTGATCAAATTCAGAAATATCTTCAATGCTGGACAAATTACTTCCTATCTAATGGAGGTAGGATCACTCTTCTCAAAAGCAACTTAACTTCTATCCCTTCTTATGCTCTTCAGATGTTTACTATGAAGAAGGGGACTCAGATAAGGCTTGGTAGAATGTTTAATAAATTTCTTTGGGCTGGTCAGAAGAAACAGTTTCATTGGTTAGCTTGGCATAAATTGTGTAAGCCTCTACATGCAAGTGGTTTAGGCTTTAAGGATTTTCAGTATCTCAGTGTCATTAATCTTTGTAAACTCTGGATAAATTTTAGAGCCCAAGATAGTCTTTAAACTTTATTTATGAAAGGAAAATACTGTAGGAATGTGCACCCTAACTTGGCTGAGTAGAACATTGGGGATTCTAGGCTGTGGACTAAACTTTTGGAGGACAGGCATAAAGCTGAGGATTTGTTTATTTGGGAACTTGGAGAAGGACAAATTAATTTCTGGCTAGATNAAACTTTATTTATGAAAGGAAAATACTGTAGGAATGTGCACCCTAACTTGGCTGAGTAGAACATTGGGGATTCTAGGCTGTGGACTAAACTTTTTGAGGACAGGCATAAAGCTGAGGATTTGTTTATTTGGGAACTTGGAGAAGGACAAATTAATTTCTGGCTAGATAAATGGATTTGGAATGGGGAAAGAATTGACACCTCCAATCCAAACTCTGGAACTAAAGTGAAGGAATTCTGGACTAAAAATCAATGGAATTGTAATTTGCTGGAAACCATCTTAACTAAAGAGCAAATGTTTTGGGAGAAGAAAACTAAAATCAATCTTGGAGAAAAAGATAGAATCATCACTAGACAGGCTCCCTCATAAAAATTTTCNAGACTAAAAATCAATGGAATTGTAATTTGCTGGAAACCATCTTAACTAAAGAGCAAATGCTTTGGGTGAAGAAAACTAAAATCAATCTTGGAGAAAAAGATAGAATCATCACTAGACAGGCTCCCTCATAAAAATTTTCAGCTTATATTTTCCAACAATTATTTCATTGGCAACCTGCTATGTGGGGGAAATTTATTTGGGGGAAGTGGTTGACACCTTCTATGTCCTTTTTTTGCTGGAGGCTGTGGAATTCTTTCCTACCTTGTGATGATATTTTGAAATTGAAAGGGCTTAGGGGTCCCTCTTGCTGCTGGCTGTGTAATAAGGATGAAGAAAGTCTGGAACATTTATTTTTCTCCTGTAGTTTCTCCCAAAGGGTTTGGTCTGGTCTATTGAATCAACTCAGCATTGATACTTTGAAACCAAAAACTTGATCCTAAAGAAAAATAAAAATTTAACTTTTAATTTATATATATTCGGATACTACACAAGTATATGTAAAGTTATCAAGTAATATAGAACTTTTTGATTAAGGCCTGAATATCGAACCCACAGGGAGAATACACAATATGCACTATTGAACATCAAACTTTCTATTTTTAATAAATAGACAATTATCTAAACTAATGATGATTTTTGCAGTAATAAAAAATTAAATATTGTTGGTATTTTCAATATTTTGATAGAACGATAACAATTTAAAGAGATAACTAGAGCTTTCATAGAAGAAAAGCACTAAATCTAAAAATATCTTTCTTCATGTATGAATCAGTAATAAGTATAGAAATTATTTTGTGGAAGTATGTAAATTGTGTTGTGCCAAATAGGAGCAATAATATTCATTACCCTTACTAGAGATGCCATAAAGAACATTGGATAATTTAAAGTTTGAATAGTTCTGAAGACCGGTTAGGCAGGGAAGATACTAGCTCTCACTCTTGATTTTCCTTGGTTCCCTCCACCTAGGGGCTAACATTCTCGTATCAGAACCTAAAACAATAAACCAAGTCGGAGGCTTTAACCTGTCACTTTAAAGTCCTCTAACTCTACACCCTTCAATGAATATTTTCCTATTTAATTGCNGACTTTACTTGGAGAAGGGGTTACATGTGGGAAAGAATTGACAGAATGCTTGGTAACTCAAAATGGGTTCAAAACTTTCCATTCACTGTCATTTCTCATTTGGTTATGGTAGGTGCTGACCATAAGCCTCTCTTGTGCACAATCCAAAATGCTGAAAGCCCATATAAAGTTCTTTTCAGGTTTCAAAACATGTGGACTCTCTACCCTCATTTTGTGGAAGTAGTAGGTAAGGTTTTGAGGTCTGAAGGTGAAACTAATCCCTGGATAAATCTGTGGAAACTCCAAAACAAGGTGGCAGCTAAGCTGAGGAAGTGGAATTGGGACACTATTGGTAATATACATGAGAAGTTAATTAAAGCTCAAAGTAAAGTGCTTAAGATGGAAAACTATTTCCAAAGGGGTTTGATTTCTGAAGTTGACCTCTATAAAGCTAATGAAGAGTTGTTACTCCATACCAGTTACACAAAATGCTTTCTGACGCAGAAAGCTGTTGTTACCAAATTTATGGAAGGAGATAGAAACTCAAGTTATTAGCATGCTTGCATTAGCTTTAGAAGGAAAAACAACATGATTTTATCTATTCAAGATTCTGCTGGCCATATGCTGACTGATGCTGAGAATATTGCCTAANATTGATCCCCCTAGATACTTTACTGCTTCCACTATAACCTTGATTCCTAAAAATTCCAGAAGGATAAGATAGGGAGATTTTAGACCAATCAGCCTAACTAATGTCATTTCTAAAGTTATCAGTAACATTATCAGCACCAGACTTCAACCTCATCTTCAGCAGCTTATCAGCAAGAATCAGGTGGCTTTTGTGAAACGAAGGCAAATATCTGATAACATCCTTTTGGCTCAGGAACTGGTACTAGATCTGGACAGAAAATGTAGAGGCAACAATCTCATTATGAAATTGGATATTCAAAAAGCCTATGATACAATTAACTGGAATTTTATTTTGGCTACCTTGAATGCTAAGGGCTTCTCTAGGGCCTTTGTCAATCTGATTAGAAGATGGTTCATTTGAAACAACCATTCTATCTTAAATAATGGCAAGAGCCAAGGTTTCTTCAATTCCATTAGGGGAATTAAAAAGGGAGATCCCTTGTCCCCTACTATCTTTATTTTGGATATGGATTATCTTTCTAGGCTTCTTAATCAAAAGTTTCTATCTTCCCTACATTTGAACTATCAGCACAGATCCAATATTAGTGTGAGTCATTTATCCTATGCAGATGATATAATCATTTTCTCTAAGGCTACCAAGAATGCAATGAAATCTTTCAATCAAGTACTTAAACACTTCTAAAGATCATCTGGTATGTCAATTAACAAACAGGAATGTCAAATTTTTTCTAGCTCTCATACTCTTCCACAGATTAAGCAATGGATTGCACAACACACTGGATTTAGCTTGGCCTCTTTACCTATCAATTCTCTTGCTGTTCAATTAATAAAAGAGAGAACTAAACAAACTCAAATCAATGGGGTAATTGATCAAATTCAGAAATAGCGTCAATGTTGGACAAATTACTTCCTATCAAATGGAGGTAGGATCACTCTTCTCAAAAGCATCTTAACTTATATCCCTTCCTATGCTCTTTAGATGTTCACTATGAAGAAGGGGACTCCGATAAGGCTAGGCAGAATGTTTAATAAATTTCTTTGGGCTGGACAGAAGAAACAGTTTCAATGGTTAGCTTGGCATAAATTCTGTAAGCCTCTACATGCAGGTGGCTTAGGTTTTAAGCATCTCAGTGTCAGTAATCTTTGTAAACTATGGATAAAGTTTAGAGCCCAAGATAGTCTTTGGGCTTTGTTTATGAAGGGGAAATACTACAAGACTGTGCACCCTAACTTGGCTGAAAAGAAAGTTGGAGATTCCAGGCTGTGGACTAAACTTTTTGAGGTGAGGCATCAAGCTGAGGGTCTGTTTATTTGGGAACTTGGAGAAGGACAAATTAATTTCTGGCTAGATAAATGGATTTGGAATGGAGAAACAATTGACAACTCTAATCCAAAATTTGGAACTAAAGTGAAGGAATTCTGGACAGAAAATCAATGGAATTACAATTTGCTAGCAACCATCTTAACTGAAGAGCAAAGGTATTGGGTGAAGAAAACTAAAATCAATCCTGGAGAAAAAGATAGAATCATCACTAGAGAGGCTCCCTCACAAAAAAATTCAGCTTACATTTTCCAGCAATTGTATCATTGGCAACCTGTTTTGTGGGGGAAATTTATTTGGGGGAAAGTGGTTGACACCTTCAATGTCCTTTTTTTGCTAAAGGCTGTGGAAATCTTTCCTACGTGGTGATGATATTTTGAAATTGAAATGCCTTAGGGGTCCCTCTTGCTGCTGGCTGTGTAGTAAGGATGAAGAAAGTTTGGAACATTTATTTTTCTCCTGTAGTTTCTCCCAAAGGGGTTGGTCTGGTCTATTGAATAAGCTCAGCATTGATACTCTGAAATTAAGTTGGCAGAACTTTTTGGAATGCTGGAAAGAGTGGCTGGAAGCTAAAATGATAATCATTCCTTGTGTTGTTGCCTGGTTCATTTGGATGTGCAGAAATCAAGTTAAGTATGAAAATATGAAACCATTGGATAAGGCGATGTTTTTAAATTGTACTTCCTAGCTGCAAAAGATTATAGTGCATAAGAAGTTTCCCAATATTTTCTAGACTTGGATGCCCAGTGGTATTAATATGAAGATAAGCAAGCCTACTTTGGTCCTATGGACCCCCCACTTAAGGGATGGCTGAAGGCTAATACTGATGGAAGTTTCTTTAAGGAGGCTGCTGGTGTGGGAGGAGTTATTAGGAACTATCAAGGAAAGTGCATTTTTTACTTTTCATCTCCTACTTCGACTAATGATGCACTTGAAACTGAAATGATAGCCATCTTCTGGGCTATCCACCTTTCTAAGCAATGTAACATCTCTAAATTGGTGATAGAATCTGATTCCAGTAGCTGCATCAGAAGTCTGGAAAATGTTGAAGGTGCTCCATGGAACCTTGTTTGGTGGCACAATAATATTAAAAGACTGTTGATTAAGGTTGATGTGCATTTCCAACACATTCTTAGATAAGGAAACACTCCAGCACACAGTTTCGCAGTCAGTGGGAAGGAAACTGAAGAGATTGCTGTAGGGACTATAACTCCTAATCAGTTAGCTCTCCCACTACATGGGGACACCTTATTCATTCCTTATCTTCACTATAGAGATTGATTTTTTTTTCTGGGGGGGTACATACAATGTATTACTTAGATATCTATCTTACATTTTGTGAGCATGGTTGTAAGAACTATATGAGGGAAGAGATCTGGATGTAGGTTGAGTGATCTACCCTTTCTGTTCTGTAACTCAATTGTATGTTTCACATGTAAGGAGCCATAGATAGCTCTTTTCCATATATATAGTTGATGTTGTGCNAATGAGACCAGCTTAAAGTTTTGAAATTTCTAATGTCAAGAAAGATGAAAATATGAGTCCCTATCTAATTCAGAAATATTGTAAGTCTACCAAATTTAAAATTTAGTTCTTTTATTATCTCCACTTAAAAATTTTTATTAAGAACAATTTTACTTACTATATTATATCTATAAGCTTAAGATTTTCTCAAGTCATATACTTTAAAAAGATCAAATGTAGAACCAATTTTTGATTAGACACTAATCCTCAAGCTTCTCATCTCTTATGCTTTTTT
>JXCR01141197.1:70150-126835 GCA_002079205.1 Phalaenopsis hybrid cultivar
TGCAAATAAATAGAGAAATAATATTATCGGGAGCAGAATTGGAGGTTTTAGAGTGACAGACTAAAATCCCCAATTCGGTCCTATTGTTTGGGTGTTGAAGTGTAGATGTTAGCCCTCAGTCGAGGGGAACGTGGGAGATCCGAAGTGAGAGCCGGTATCCTCCCAGCCTAGCTGCAGATTCAGTAAACAAACATGGGATTAGTCAATGTTCTTTATGCCTGGAACAAAGGTTAGAGAATAGGTATGCTCCTATTTGGCACAATATAATTTGAACCAATTCACTTTATCCATTCACTATAATTTCTTGACAAGGAGAAGGATGCTTTCTTATATTGAATATCAAATTTAAACCCTCATTAGTATCATTCGTTATTTAATAGTTATTAAAATTATATATTTATTGCAATTGCCTATTAGTGACAGATAAGCAAATTGAACTTCGTTGCTGTGATTAAAGTATTATTTTTTCTAAAATCTTAGTTCGTAATTCTAAACCACTCCCTGTGGGATCGATATCTTGGACTCCATTAGAGCTCTATATTACTTGAGTGATACGTATACTTGCGTTGATAGGTGTGACTTTACAATTATTGAATATTTATTACATTCATATTTATCTTAAATTTTTAAGCTATATAAAGTCGCGGTCAAGTTTTTGGCGCCATTGTCAGGGCTTTGAGTAAACAAAAATCACAATTAGAGTAACAGACAGATTAGGATTATTAGAAAAAATTTACTTTAATTATAACTTATTTTTATATTTAGTTAATTATATTACTGTGTATTGATTTCAAATTGTATGCTTAAATTTGGACCTGAAAATCTTATATCCTACGATTCAGAATTAGAACATACTGTTAAAAGGATTAGAAGATTAAGAAGAGAACCTAGAAATTCTGATACAGTGGAAAACAACATGAATAATCAAGGAATAGAGAATGAACACTAACCTAGACCCCTACGAGATTAAGCAAATCCTACAGCAGATGAAATTCACTTATCTATCCAAAGTCCTGATCTAGTTGCTTATTCATTTGAGCTTAAACCTGCTATTATCCAAATGGTACAAAATAATCAATTCGGAGGTACACTGATGTAGCCACTAATTCATTTGTGCTTAAACCTGCTATTATCCAAATGGTACAAAACAATCAATTCAGAGGTACACCAAATGAAGATTACACCTCGCTAGTTTTTTAGAACTGTGAGCTACTTTTAAATATGATAGAGTCTCAAACGATGCTGTTAGACTTAGGCTTTTTCCTTTTTCACTAAGGGATAAGGCTAAGTTGTGGTTAAATTTGTTATCACTAGGATCTATTAGAACTTGGGGAGAACTTTCACAGAAATTTCTATCCAAATATTTCACTCCATTAAAACTGTTAAACTTAGAAATGACAACATCGTTCTGTCAGATTGATGGAGAGTCAATATATGAAACTTGGGAGAGATTTAAAGATCTTCTTAGGAAGTGCCTGTCGGCACTATTTTTAGTGTGGGGTTTGCCCATAAGAAGCTGTCGGTCATCAGAATTGAAATCCCGTTGCCCGCTTCGGAAGGACGTTNTCGTTATTTTAGTACTTTTTATATTTTTAATAAATCCTTCAAAATCCTGAGTTGATGGTCCTAGCCGAAAATTAAGACTAGGATGTGGTTGTAAAGCAGGAGCTGAAGATATGACTATCGAACTTGATTTTTCTTCTTTTTGATTTTTTAAAGAGATAAAAAGTTGAACGATCTTATTTTCTAATTTCATTAAGTGATTTGATATTAAAAATAGATTTGTATTTGTAAAATTTAATTATTTGATTACACCAATAAAATCTTTGGTGGCATTGCTTTCTAAAGTTTTTTCCAAAAGCATTTAATTCAAAATTTGGATTACTATTATCTAAATCCAATATTGTAGGAACAGTCGGAGGATAAACTGATTATATTATTTCTCCAAAATTAATTTTTCATTTCCTGGTTAGCATGTCTAATTCATCTTCTAATTTTTTTGTTATATGATTACTAAACCGGGTTAAGAATGAAAGAAATTTTTTTCCTTCATAAAATCTGTTTTCATTTTCTTGAAAATAAATTTCAGAAATTTTTCTTCTGTCATCTTTTGTGGTATAACTACGATACCAATTTCTAAATGATTCATATTTTAGTTCTAAGAAATTATTGATTAAAGTTTGTCTGATTTGTTTTTTGATGAATTATTTTAAATCAATCATTATTAAAATTAAAATTGGCTTCCGATTGCGGAGATAGGTTTTCTACCCTATTTGGGTGTAATAAATTATTATTTGATAGATTTATTCTATCTATCCTATGATTTATTGTTGGTAATTCATTGAATCATTTTGAAATTATTAGAAGAGGGATAAAATATCTGTGGAAGAGTAATGGACCTTCTCGGATTGAATCTTATGACAACATCTCCATTAACATCTTGACTAACTTGTTCAACATCCTGATTTATTACAGGATGAGAATTTATAGCAGTTTGTGACTGCCATGATTCAGGGAATCTAACTTCGCCCCATTTGATAGTACTATTTGTAGCTATATTTGAAGCTAGCAGATTATTTTCTATAATTGTAGATCTATCTGTTGGCTTCATGTTATTTTTAATATTTGGACATAAAGTATTCATAACTTTGAAATGAATTCGATAGATTATTGCGATTGTTTCAGATCCAGGTAAAAATTCATAGCTGAGTAATTTTATCTATATTTTAGCTGCTTCAAAGAGATTTATATCTGTTAGTGACAAGCTTAGATTTGTAAAAGTGTTAAAGAAAACTGGCCCATGGCATAGACTAGTTTCCATGTCACCCATCAATGATTGTGCGCAATTTAGGCATCTTGCATCTCTTAAGCAGGCTAAAATTGAAACGATTAATCCTCTAAGCGTAAGATGTTTAAATGCTACTTGTATTAAGTCTATGTGAATATATTTATAATTTTCTAAGTAACTACTTAGATCTTCTTTATTTAAAAGAGAAATTGTTTTCTCTTGTTCATCTATTGTTAACGATTGTTCAACAGTTTTGATTGATGATTTTCCTTTAAAATTAAAAGTTTTAATTTTGTATATTTGAGTTTTTTTTACTCAGGAATAGTCCATTTATTTCCATCTTCTTCATTTACAGGATATTCATGTAATTGTGCAGTTTTAATATTATTATTTCTTGATTGAGTTCTTTTTAGATTTTTAGAAATAATAGTACTATTATATATAAAAGAAGTACTCATGAAAAACAATAAGAAAAACATCTAGAATTCTTTTTCTTTAAATAAGTTTAATAGAGTAATCTAACATCAGCTAGATGATATTATTATCATTCCACAAAGGTTTTAATCCAAAATGGGCCGAGTCAACAAGAACCGGGCAACAAAGCGTCCATCCCGGATATAAACAAACCCACATGCGACGATGGCCACTAGATTAAGCTTTAGCTTAGAACAATAATATTATCAAACCATAAGGTCGAACCCAGTATATTTTGTATGTCAGTCAAGGATATTATGTTGCAAAGCAACACCCAACTTTACAATACAGGATACACATATCCTGACAACGTTAGATTACCATATTAAAATTACTTATAGAAAAAGAATTCCAGATAGAATTTAGCCCTCATGGCTTTGATACCAATTTAATTTACATACACCAAATATATATATATATATATATGTAAGGAGCAGAGCTCCAATTCATTAAAGAAACCAAAACAAAATACAAAGGGGAAAAAAAAGAAAAAAGGTGACAGGAGAGGGCCTTTATAAAGGAAGGCAACCTCTCAAGCCCACTACAGGTGTTGTCTGTTATAAGGGAGAGGCAACAGGTCACTGGATAAAAGAAAGTCCAGTGGGGGGGGGGAATCCTTCTGCTCACTAAAGGTTCTTCTGTATAGAGACCCCTTCTAGCCAGCCAATTGGATGNGGAAAAAAGGAGACAGAAGAGGGCCTTTATAAAGGAAGGCATCCTCTCAAGCCCACTACAGGTGTTGTCTGATATAAGGGAGAGGCAACAAGACACTGAATAAAAAAAAGTCCAGTAAGGGGGAATCCTTCTGCTCACTAAAGGTTCTTCTGTATAAAGACCCCTTCTAGCCAGCAAATTGGATGGTTTATTTCCTTCTCTGTGAATATGGGAGAACTTGATAGAGCAAAATTTAAGCAATTGATGAAAACCAGAGATCCAGCTGATTAAGTTCCATGGGGTATATGAAGACCTATGGATAATGTTAATAAGTTGCAAGGAGTCAGATTCAACCCATAACTGATCTAACAGGCAAGATCTGGCTAAGGTGATGACCCAAAAAATAACTTGACATTCTGCTTCAAGTGAGTCAAAAGCATTAACATGAGATTAAAAATATAAGATACATTTCCCCTCATGGTTCCTGAAAACCCCACCAATGCCAGCAGACTGAGATTTGTGGCTGCCATCAATGTTAATTTTGGTTCAGCCAAACTTTGGGAGGGTCCAACAAATTGTCACAACTTTGGAAATATGTGGCTTGAGAAATTGACCAATCTCCAAGACAGCCTCAAACTTTTTAAATTTAATCAGTTTTTGAATGAAAGCAATACAATTGAGACCCACCCTTTAGGATCAAGATGGGAGTTATCATGCTTTGCCTGGTTTCTAACCATCCACACAAACCATGCCACAATATTGGGGATGTCCTAGAGATTATATCCCCTCCAATCAGACCAGCTGGTATAGAAAACCTTCCATGTGAGATTCATTGTTGGGATACTAAGTTTACCAATCATAAAACACCAAACATCCTGTACCCAAATGCAATCAAAGAAAAGATGGGTAAATGTTTCCTCATGAGACTGGCAAAAAGTGCATCTAGAGGGACCCCTAAGCCCTTTCAATTTTAAAATATCATCAGTTGGAATCAGTTTCAAGAAGAGTCTCCATATGAAAAAGGACATGGATGGGGTAAAGAATTTATTCCATATGGTATGTCCCCAGTGTACCAGTTGGGGGGGCTGAAAGGGGATTGGCTTCTTTCTTATAATAATTCTGTCTTTAACCCCAGGTTTAACAAATAGCTTCTGAATATTGGAAAGTTGAGAAGGGCTGCAGAAAGGAAGGATTGGAGAAAGGTTCCACTTGCCATGAGCCCAGATGTCTTTCACAAAAACTGGGGTAGCTGGAGCAATCTGATCATGCAGAAGGCAGCCATCCAAAGACCAATTATCCCACCAGATGTTTACCAAGCCCTCACCAATTTCTTAGATAAACAATTGTTCAGCATCCTGCCTAACTTTTAACATCCTTTTCCAAATAGGGAAATCTCCTAAACCCACAGAGAGTTGGGTAGGATGATGATACCTGCAATATTTGCCCCACAGGAATTCAGCCCATAGGGAGGACTGAGATCTGAATCTGAGCCAGAGTTTGCAGAAATTAGTGTGCATAATTTGGGAGAAAGACTTGAAGCTTAACCCACCCTCCCAAACAAGTTTACACACCTTAGCTCAAGAGGTCCAATGTTTTTGCTTCCTATGGCCAGCCCATAAGAATCTATTAAAGATCCCTTCTAACAATCTCTGAGAAGACTTTTTCAGATTGTTCATTTGTAGTAAATAAGATGGTAAAGCAGATAGAACACTTTTGAGGAGTGTGATCCTACCCCCATTTGATAAAAAGGATTCTCCCATGCTTGCCAGTTTACTTTGGACCTTGTCAATTATATGATCAAAATGAATGTTCTAGTTCTTCGTTTGATAAGAACAGCCCCCAGGTATTTCATTGGAAGGCAATTGTTTTTGAAACCAGTGAAATAAGTAACCCAGGACTTAAATTCACTCTTGCACTGCTTACTGAAAATGGAAATGCACTTCTGTTTATTAAATTTCATTCCAGAAACATCCTGAAAGGTCTCCAGATTCTTCATTAATAGTTTGATTGCAACTTTAGAAGCTTTTGTAAAGATTATGATGTCATCAACAAAGGCCAGATGATTAATTAATGTGGAAGATATGTGACTACAAAGAGAATGGGGTTTATGGATGCCAACTCATTCAAACTTCTGGATAAGTAGTCGAAAGCTAAGATAAAGATAGTAGGGGAGAGGGGGTCACCTTGTTTTATACCTCTAGAAGCACTGAAAAACCCATGAGAGGATCCATTGATGAAGATTGAATGGTAATTATTGGACAACCATCTGTTGATGAGAGAGATAGAGGTTGAGAAACCTTTAGCAATCAGAACCTGTTCAATGAAACTCTAGCTTATAGTATCATAAGCCTTTTTTATATCTAATTTGAAAATTAAGTTGCCTCCTCTATTGATTCTGTCCAAGTCCAGTACCAATTCTTTGGCCAAGAGCACATTATCAACAATGCTTCTATCCCTGATGATAGCAGACTGATTCTTGCAAGTGAGCTTGTTTAGGTGGGGTTGTAATCTCTGGACCAGGACTTTACTGATTATCTTAGAGATGACAGAAGTGAGACTAATGGGTCTGAAATCCACCCATTTGCAAGGAGTTTTATCTTTGGGAACCAGTGTAATGGTATAAGAGGAGAAGTATTTGGGGAGGTCAGCCCCCCAGAAAAAACTTTGAACTGTGGCAATAATTTCACCCTTCACTATATGCCAGGCCTTTTTGTAGAAATCAGCAGAGAATCCATCAGGACCGACCACCTTGGTGTTGTCAATGGATTTTAGAGCTTCCCAAATTTCATTTTCATCAGAAATATTAGTAAGGGATAGACTATTAGTAAATTCCCTTTCCTTTTCAAACAAGGTTTCATTGATGGTTGAGTGGGAAATAGAATTTTCTCTGAACATTTATTGGAAATAATGTACAGCATCATTAGCAATTCCCTCAGCATTGGAAATCCAGTGACCTTCCTGAGATAGGATTTTGTGGATTGTATTGCTTTTCCTCCTATAATTAATGCAAGTCACCCTCACAAAACTTGGTTTTATTAGCTTTTCGGGCATAGAGAGCCTCTTGCATGTTGATCGGGTCCAATAAGTTATCATTGGCTGACTGGAGGTCCATTTCAGACCCCATGTCAGAAGATAAGAGTTGTTCTAAATGTAAAACATTTTGTTCAGCTTCAAGGACTTTCTTATCTATGTTCCCCACCTCCTTCCAGTTCCAATTTGTGAGATGTTAGCTGACTTTTTTATGTAACATCCAAAGCTTGACACTTGGAATGTGATGGTGGACATCAGTCTAGGCCTTGGCTACTTGATTAATAAAATCCCCATGCATTGACCACATGTTCAGATATCTGAATTTGGCTTTTGTTTTAGAGGAGGAAGAAGATATTTGGATAAGTAAGGGTCAATGATCAGACCCACTCATAGCCAAGTGTTGGACAGAAGTATGTAGAAACTCCCTAAACCATAAGTCATTTACCAGAAATTTGTCAAGACTCTCCCAGATCTTCCCCCTTCTCCAAGTAAATTTAAGGTCTGTGTAACCCAAATCAAAAAGACCAGAAGACTAAATGTTGTCATTGAATGTGTTAATAACATTAATATCAGGAGATCTCCCACCCTTCTTCTCACTAGGTGAAGAGAGGTTGTTGAAATCACCCCCAACTAACCAGAAATCCCTTATAGAGGTACTGAAATCTTGTAAGTGTTGCCATAGGTCCAGTCTTGCAATAGTTGTACAAATAGCATAAATGAAGGTAACATAACTCTGATTGTAACTGAAGTTAAGCTGCAAATGGATGAATTGGTCTCCATCATTAAGAACAGTGCATTGGACTTCCTTTCTGCAAAGAAGCCAAATTTTACTGTTAGTATTTATAAGAAGCTTGAAGCCAGGGAATTTCCTCACAAATCTGTTGACATTTTTAGTGACCATTGGTTCAAGTAAAGCAATGATCCAAGGTTTGTACATCCTGTTGAGAGCAAGGATTCTATTAAGGGATTTGGGATGTGCAAGTCCCCTAACATTCCAACAAATTAGATTCATTAACCAATAAAGGTGGATTTCCCTCTTCTCTTAGTTCTAATAGAACTAGAAGAAGGAGGGGGGGATCCTCCAAAGAGGGTGAAGAGGGGATTAGGTTCTTTAATTCTAGGGGCATTTTCTTCTTTCTAGTTTTTTGGACTTGTCAACCAGCTTCAAGGTTTCTAGCTAATTGGAAAATCAAGGGGTCCTCCTCTGGTAGCTCAATAACTGTTGTCTCTTGATCAGTAGGAAGTGTAGAAAGATTAGTATAAAGAGCTTGTTCAATATGAGTAGAATGTGGCATAAGGTGGAGGTGCTCAGTTGGTGATTCATGATTAGATTGGGGATTGGGTGCTACACTCTCATGTACCAAAGCTTGGGGCAGCTCTTGTTCGTTTGTCCCAGGCACTTCAAGCATAATAACAGCACAATTAGTAGCAGTAGGTAACTCCTTGTTTTGTGGTGCAACCTCCTCAGATTGATGTCTGGGGATCTTCCTTCTGAGGTTAGAATGGAGCTTTAAGCATTTCTCATCAGTGTGGCCAAACATATTGCAATGATGGCAATAGTAAGGTCTTTATTCAACTATGATTTTCTGCCAGTAGCCATTACGCTCAGTGCCTAACCATATTTCCTCCACAGCTGGTAGAGTAATATTTCTTTCCTCCAAGATTCTAGCTATAGAAGGTCTAGATAAGTTGAAAGTGGGGCCATCCAATTTCAAAGGCCTTCCCAAAGCTTTGCCAATATTGAAAAGAACTTTGTGGTTGAAAATGTGTAGTTTAAGTCCAGGTAACTTAAACCATATGAGGACAATTGGAAGTTCTTTATTGGGATCAAACTCAGGAGTCCACTTTAATAGCTTCATTGGAATTCCTTCAATCAATATGGATTGTTTGGAGAAAATTCCTGCAAAGTCTTTCTCCCTTGAGAGATTAATAAGTATGTGTCTGCCATCAAGTAGGCCTACTTTCCAAGCCCCTTTGAATTTCAATCCATCAAAATAACTTCTCACAGACTCCATCTTTGGATGGCCAAGTTGGAATTTACCAATTAAGGTGAATTTTTGACATTCAGTTAGCCCATTTAGGTCCTCTTCTATAAAATAGATTTCCAACTCCCCACCTTTCTTGCATATGGGTTTGAAAAGGGGGTCATGACCCTCATGATATTCTTGAGGAAATACCAAATCATCAGGATTCTGCACTAGCTCCTGACCTTTCCTTACAATGTCAGCAAAAGTGGTGTTGGCCCATTGAATGTTGGTGGAAATGTCAATAGGAATTGGGTCTGACATTACTTAAGGGGTATATCAGAGATAGAGTAACCCAAAGCAGTCCTCAGGCAGTGAATGTCCAGAGGAACTCTACCTCACAGCGGGAAGAAAGCTCCAAGCAAACAGCCAAAGGCAGAAACCACAATGAGGCTAAGCAATAGACAGTATAGAAGAACCTTTTGCAATATAGAATAAGAGAAAGATAGAGGACTCTGAGAAGTCTAGACTTCCAGTGGGATGCCAAAGTTCCAACCTCACAGTAGAAAGAAGACAAACAAAGACAAACTATGGCCAAAGCAATGGAACAATAAAAGTTTGAAAAACCAGAACCCGGGAAGGTGTAAAAGCTATGAAAGTTGAAGAACTTGCAATGACCAGTGATGAGATGAGAGAATTCCAGTTGAAAGCAAAAGGTAGCAAGGATTAAGCCCTTTTCCATAGCAAGTTGAGCCATTGTGCCGAAACCCTAGCAGAGCAACTAGGGGAACAGCCACCACCCTTCATCCTGATATATATATATATATATATATATATATATGTTGACTTCACTTTTGGTTGAGGTTTAGTTTTTTGGTTTTAGTAGCCTGAGGTCTAGCCGTAGGACTTTCCTGTTGACTATTCATAGAAAACTAGGAAAGCAACCCTCACCATTAGAAATTCTACCCTCTTCTCTACTAAACTTGAAGTTCCACATGTTGGTCTTAACCTCTAGCACTTATTAGGTGGGGTCGTTATGGGGAAAACTCAAGATGAGTCACCCTTAGGATTGTTGGACCTCAGGGTTGACCTTGGGTGTTGGTCTAGGGCTAAGGCACTTATTTGCACTCACAATCACTCATTACCCTAAAGCTAGAACTTCTAGGCTTTGGTGCCTTGACAAATTTGGGAGACTCCTTTAGGTGGTTCCCTAAACCCATTAGGCCTAGGCTAGGGTTTGGCTAAGACCACTACATAGAGGACCCAAAATGGGGTTTCTATTGGTCCATGGCTTATTTATGGTGGTTGGTACTCCAACTCTACTAAGATACCCAACTTAGCCTTTTGCCCCGAAATTCCCAAAACTACCAAAATACCCTTAGAACCCCAAATTTGGCCAAAATCTCCAAATCTAGCCAAAATACCCAAACTTGACCAAAAATCATTTCAAACATCTTGAAAGTACCCAAATTACCCAAAATCCCCAAATTGGCCAAATTACCCAAATATCCCTCTTTGGCCCAAAATTCTAAAAATTCTAAAAAATTCAAAAAATTCCCAAAACCTCCCAAATATTCTCAATTTTATTTTTCTTAACTATCAAATGACCCAATTTGGCCAATTTAACCATCCTTGATCAAAATCCCCAAATTACCCCTTAAAGGCCCAAGCATCCCCAAATTCAACTCAAATGTCCATCAATTGGATCTCAATTGACCCCAATTTCAATCCTAAACTCAAATTCTCTTTTGATATTGCTAAACTAGACCAAATACAAGCTTAATTGGCCCATGATTTGAGCCCAGTTTTGGTATAGGTTAAACGCCCAATTTTGGTCACATGACCTAATCCCACCAAATTGAACTCATAGCCTAGTCAAGTGACCCTAATTAATGTTGCAAAATCTTTATAACATTCCTACACATCAAAATGAACCATCAATTGGCCTTGGTGAATCCTCAAATCCATTTGATTTTGGCCTAAATCCAAAATTCCCAACTTTAGCCCCAAATTGGCTAAGTCCCCAAATTTCACCCAATTGATTGCCTTAACCCCCAAATTGGAATCCAATTCATGTTGAAAACTCTTCATGGGGTCCCTACTGACAATTTACAAAAATGAATTTGGAATTATCCCAAGGATAGCTCAAGCTAGACCCAAGCCTAGCCCAACATGACCAAATTGATTAAAATTCAAAATTCCCTCAAATTGACCCTTTAATTGAATTCAAAACCAATTACACCCTTCACCAAAATTTTTCATTATGATCATATACACTAAATGAAACATTTATTTGGGCCAATTGACATGACTAACCTAGCTCAAACCCAAACTTTGATCATTCGAACCCACATTCATCCCATGCACTAAATGTGACCCAACCACCCTAAAGCAACAAAATTAACTCCACCTCAGCCATTAGTTGACCCCTAAGACTGAGCTAAAACCCATCTAACCACCTAAACTAAGCCATGGACCAAAGGTACCCCAAATTAAGGGATCTTATTTCCAAAAATACACATGCTTAAGATATCCTTGCCAAATCAAAACACATTTGCATTGAATTGTTGTGATGGATTTCTCTGGATGCCCTGAGCACCTAGCCACCTCCCCCTGGCCGGTCGACCAGCCTAGTGGCCAGAAAATGGCCAAACTGAGAGCCACCCCCATGGAGCTTCACCCAAATCAAACCTAGAGGCCAACTCAGCCAAATTGAATTGTAGAGCTCCTCTGCCCTCCACCTAAGCACAACATTACACCCTCTAATTGGCCATGACAGCCACCATAACCCCATTTTTATAAAAGGCCACCTCCTTGGCGGTTGAAGGAAGTGCTGAAAATTTCTTAGAGAGGCCTCCCTAAATTGACCACAGAGCTTCCCTAAGATCCCCTCAGTGCATTCCAACTATTTTTCCTCGCCAATTTCCACTGTTGGAGTCCAATTTTGAGCTCAAAACCTTTCTGAAAACTAGGACAGAACTCATTACACCTCCACACTCCACCAAACTCAAATTAACTCTACTCACACATTTACAATCAAGAAAGAAGCCAAAGCCCCATAAAATCCCCTTTCCATAGAGCCTTTACTATAACTCTAGACCAACAACCAAATCTGACTGTGATCGAATTCATGCTTAGGCCTCACACCACAGCAAGAGGCTCAATCCCTAGACTCTTTGGACCCTAACAAATGTGCCAAGAACCTCTGATTGAAGCTTCACTTCTCAGAGCAAAGGTATAAAACTTCTCTCCCTTTCGAACCTATTTTGATTCTACATTTGATTAGGCTTAATTTAATTGCATGATTACTGTTTGGAAGTGTTCGCCTCACTTAAACAAGTCCATAAGATCAAACCCAAAGCATTTTGGTTTAGTCAAGTCTGAGATCTTAAGGTTTTTGTGTTGACGGTCATGGGATCATTCTATCGAGGACAATGATGGGGAGCCATTTGATCAAGCGTGTATTAAATGGACAACCAAGATGAAGTCGGACAGTGCTTCGTTACACAAACAGTGGGATGCGTGGCTGCTGGCATGGACGGCGTAATCAAATGGGAGCGCACCACGTGGAGCTTCGGAGCCGCCGTAGGTTGACAAGGCGCCGCGTGGGTAAGTAGAAAAATAGGGCTTTTTCTATTTATTTAAACTCCCATAACTTCAAAAATACATAACTTTGTGTAGAAAAATAAAAAAATAAAATAAAAATACCCTCTTGCTCAGTGAATAGAAGTGAACAATGTGTAAATAATTTGAAGTCCATTTGTTGAACATTTTATTTTTAATTAATTAAATACTGATTTGAATCTTTTGATTCTCCATACATGTAGACTTATCATCATAGTTTGAATTTTTTGCATATTATAGCCTTTGTCAAGGAGAACATTCTCTAATTTTTTTAAAGTTAGAGGAGGTCCCTAGACAGAGGATCCCATTTTTCAAGTCTATGTGCATTATTTGCTTAAGATAATCATGGAAATTAGCATGTTTTTTTATAAAATTCCAAGAAAACTTTGGAAGGTCCACCAAGACTACAGAAGCTTTTGGAAATAATTTCATGGGTCAAGTCATTTAAAATATACTTAATTTTCATGAACACTAAATCATNTTAGGTGGGGTCGCTATGGGGGAAACTCAAGATGAGCCACCCTTAGGATTGCTGGATGTCAGGGTGGACCTTAAGTGTTGGTCTAGGGCTAAGGCACTTGTTTGCACTCACAATCACTCATTACCCTAAAGCCAGAACTTCTAGGCTTTGGTCCCTTGATAAATTTGCGAGACTCCTTTAGGTGGTTCCCTAAACCCATTAGGCCTAGGCTAGGGTTTGGCTAATACCACTACATAGAGGACCCAAAATGGGGTTTCTATTGGTCCATGGCTTATTAATGGTGGTTGGTACTCCAACNAAGTATTTACAGGATAAATTATTAAGCAACATAATAAGTTTAAAAGAGCTCGGGACTTTCCACCAGGCAGCGAGAAAGCAGCACGGACCTGCTTCTTTCTCTAGATCTGTTGGATACCTCGAAGATTTACTAAATTTAATATATTTCGCTTGATAAAATCATTCTTAAATTGATCAAATAGGGACCCACCAAGATATGACTTAGGGTTAGGAAAGTCGTCAAAATTTTACTTCCCTGTTTCATATAAACTGCCTTAACATGCCTTTTGAGTTTCAGGTGGTGGAACGAGAAGACTCACCAGGTACGCTTTTACAGTTTTGAGCGTCGTCTTTCTTGTACTTTCATACTGTACTTTTATACCTACAAACTTGCATGCTAAACAACGACGTCACACTGCATGAAGACTACAACTATCAGGATAGCCACAAAACTAAAACATAAACTAAACTAAAATCAACCAAGATAAAATTCACCGCCACAACATTCAAAATATAAAACAACTCAAAATTTAATCAAAAACATCACACAAAACTACAACTGCAACTAAATTAAGACACCTGTATCGGATGATTAGGAATCCCTCGGTGGAGGTAACCTACGATTACTAACGAAGCTTCCCATGGTCTAATGAAATTATGGAACTCATTAAGTTGAGTCCAGTAAGTTAATTTGGACTAAGTGAATCTAATAGAAAATAGTGGTGTCAGAACGAGGGAACCGTAGGATCCAAACTGGTGTCACTTTAATCAACTTTAATATGCCCTTATAAAATTTAAGAAGCTTCAACCATAAGGCCACCTGATTTGACATTATAACTTGACACACTAGAAAACTCAAACTCGTGCGGCAAGGAGCTTGGAGCTAGCATGGTGGGCAGCACGGATATCTTCAACAACAAAACATGTCTATAGCAGGAGCTTGGAGCTAGCTTGGTGGGCAGCACGACCATCTTCAATAGCAAAACCTGTCTTGGCGAGGAGCTTGGAGCTAACATGGTGGGCAGCACGGCCATCTTCAACAGCAAAACCTGTCTTCCTTGATTTAGCATCATAACTTGACACACTAGAAAACTCAAACTCGTCACGGCAAGGAGCTTGGAGCTAGCATCGCCATCTTCAACACCAAAACCTGTCTTCCCCAGTTAAACAAATCTTCCTTCCTTAGAATGAAACAACAAAGCCATAGGACTTTGAGGTTGCTTGCTTATGCAACATAAATCATCACCTTACCTTTAGGCCTTCATATAGCCCTGCTATAAAATATAAGCCCTAACTCGTTTTAAGATTGTGAGGTTGTCGTCCATCATGACCTAAACCCTCACATCTTCTAGGCTATTTGTGTGATTGTTTCACATAAATTTAAGTCCTAACTAATAAAATTGGCAGGATAAAACACCTAAACATTTCCCCTCAAAATTGAAGCAAAATATTAGGATAGCCTGGGAAGTCACCAAAGTTCTCCTCCAAATCCATGACATCCCCTAGTTCTTCCTTCTTTGGAATCTACAATAAAATGTTCCAAATTTGAACCAATCCCCTTTCACACCTCTACGTTCGATCTCATTGAAAAGTCCTATCCTTTGAAACTCCTTGAAGATAATATTTTTTTATTTTTATCGAGAGTCTTCTTAGGTGACTTTGGTCATTTAAGATGTAATTAACTATAGAGGCTTGCCCTTATAGGAAGCATGTCCGAACCCAGCTTAATATAAACCCTATTTGATTCTTTATATTAAATAGGAGAACTTGTTGGCAAATCTAAAGGTTTCACAAACCAAACAAATGTCATATATTCCTTAGTTTATTTGATCAAGCCTCATCCTCAAGTCTTGTGTTTATCCTTCGAGATAGATATAGGATTTGAGGTACAATGCTCTTTCATTAAAACTATGAAAAATATGGGGTCGGTTTGATTTCATAATTTTCTAAAACTAAATGTATATGTAAATTAAAATGTCATTTCGAACTGGGCGACGGGATTTCGATTCCAGTGATCGACAGCTTCTTACGGGCAACTCCTCTAACCACAAAATAACGCCGACAACTTTTGGAGACTCCACTGGGGATAAGGTTCTCTCTCCACACAAATCAAGAAATTTCATTTTCACACATAGATATTGTGTTCATGTCCCTCTTGGACTAAACTACCCTTGTTTTGTTGGCATACTTTACCCATTCTGTCTTGGGAAGGTACCACCAACTCTTTGGACTTCAGGACTAGCTGTTCAATCACCTTTGAACAGAGGGGTTCAGAAGGCCATTAAGGACTCCATAAATTTTCTTGTGGGGTCGGACCCCCAATAGGTGTATCGGTGGACTAGTTCCACTTGGGCATTTTCTGCCATTAAATGGTCCCGCACTGGGTCCTGAAATACTTCATATCTCCCTTCCAAATTAGATTTGCTATTTCACAAATTAAACCAAATTGTGTTGTGCTGCACGCACTTTGAAATTTTCTTATATTAATTAAATTTTACACTTTTTTTAAACGAAGATGTTAAAATACTTCATATCTCCCTTCCAAATTAGATTTGCTATTTTGCAAATTAAACCAAAATGTGTTGTGATGTGCGCACTTTGAAATTTTCTTGTATTAATTAAATTTTACACTTTTTTTAAACAAAGATGTTAAAATACACATAAATTAAGACTCGCCCGGTCTACAGATCAACCTCTACTTTCAGTGCTTGAACTAAAAATTATGAGATTTTGGCCATATAACTAACTCTGAAAACCTTCTGTTTTCAAGCCCGCTGCAATGTCTTACCCAACGCTGACCTTTTCCTGCAACCTACCAATGGACTGTAGCACCCGTGACGTCGCTCCCACCATCAAGTTTGGGGCACGATTCAAAGATCTCGAGGTTATCCTCGGGAGAGCCCCATTCGTGGTAATGAAGATCGCCACTCCAAAAATACAGGAGCCGTTTGCAGAATTTAACGTGAACTACCTTCAAGACTTCCCTACCTATATAAAGTCTAGAACTGTTGTCGTCGCAGTATCCGCCAAACCTACTAGCCCTACTACAGTTAAGGGGAAAGAAGTGATGATTATTGAGGATCCTACTGAGGGATTAACTGTCCCACCACATGTGTTTAAAATCGGATCAAGTTCAAGGATTATACCGCTTACCCAAACTCAAAGGAGGAACCATAACAGAAAGTACAAAGGGCCATTGAAGCCTAGAATCTCAAGGAAACACCCGTTGAGAAGAAGCCTCATCAACCTGAAGAAGTGTTACCAGAATTTTATCCACTCCTGAAAGGAAGTAGATTCCATCCTCTGACAGATACCAAGGGATATGAGAGTATCTAAAGGATCGCTGCCGCATTAACGTTGCTTCATAGACATGGTGAGAAGAGAAAGAAGTTCACACCTATCACTCGAGTCAGTGCAGTTTTCAGGAGGCTTGCTACCAAAGAAGGATGTTCGGTTAGTGAGTAACTTAAACTGGTGGGAGATGCAATTTCTCCTCGCATGAAGAAGGAAATTTTGAAGGGCGTGAAATCTGCCAGACAGTCCCACGAGACAACTGAAGTGCCACATACTTGTATCCATGTTTAGTTCCGTTTAGGAAACAGAGTTGATACCACATTGATTACTACTTATTATACTGCCACCAGAACCGCAGGCCGTTGGCCGTTAAGTCGAGACTGTGTCCGGAGATCTTACCCTTCACCCATTATGGAGACATTCCTATAATCCCAAAGACAAAGACAAGACGATTACCTAGAACTGTAGCCGGTCTACTCCACGGAGCATACTTTCCCTCGACATACTGATGTTTCTACTAAGGCGCTCTATCCTGAGACATAAAAAGGTACGGATACCCAAAGTCACATACTGATGTTTTTACGATCTGCAGGACAGGAAGCAAAACCATTGTCTGTAATATCTGACATTGTCGTGACAATAGCCAGTGAGATGGAGGAACAAATAGAGGATGTTCATCAGGGTCCTCCAGATCGTAAAGCAATCAAGGAATCGATATTTGAGGGGAAAGTTGAGATTTCCGAGTTAGCTTGATAGCACAGAGTTTCCATCGATAGTGATAATGAAAAATTTGATTATAATGATTACTTAGAGGAGGATTTCAAGGATGTCCATGTGATCAAAACTAGAGCCACCACATCTAGTCATGAGGCTCAACCTCACACCCAAGAGAACGCCATAGATGAGCTGTGCAGGGTTATCCTCATAAAGGATGAATAGGTTAGTCTAATGGAGAAAAGAATATAAGAGATGACTGTAGCTATGACCTCCATGGCCACCATTCAGGGGCAATCACAAGCACCGCAATTGGCTCCTCCAGAGATTAATCAACCAGAAATCATGCACATTATAGATAAAAGAAGAGAGGCTACTTCAACAAATAAAAATGAGCAACCAAAGAACGATTCTCCATCAAGTGCCATGCCAGAAAAGGAGTTCAATCAAATGGATGAACAAGTGCGAGACGCCTTAGCCCAATCTAAGGGTGGTGCATCAATTTTGAAGGGTAGACCTTACCCGGAGGAGTTTGATGCTGTGCCTTTCCCCAAGGGTTTTGTGGCCCCAAACTTCAAGATATTTGATGGGACTAGAAATCCCAGACAACATATAGTACATTTTCAAGCCAACTGTGGCAACACGAGAAATAATGAAGTTCTAATCTGTCAGCAGTTTGTCAGCAGCTTGTCGGGAATTGCTTTCAAATGGTACGTTGACTTGCCCAACAGGTCAGTTAAAATAATTTTTGAATTAGAATAGTTGTTTGTGAAAAGATTTGCCAGGGCACAACTCCATGTGTCTATTGAAGAGCTCATGATGGAAAAGCAAAAACCTAGCGAAACTATGGTGGACTATATTTTGAGGTGGAGAAACCTTAACATGAAATGTGAATCTCAGCTACAGGAACATCATGTGATTGAAATTCTACTCAAGAGAATTTATGGGTCAGTAGCTTTCGTTCTTAAGGGACTCGCCATCAAGTCCTTCGAGAAGCTACTCAGTAAAGCTAGCAGTCTTCAAGAAGAAATAAAACACATGGAGCCACCTGAAAAGGCTAAGGTGACCAAAGTGTTTGAGAAGAAATTAGGAGTAATAATGACCGTCGACAAAGGAAAACAGATGATAAAGATATAAGCAGAACAGCATCGCCAGTCTTCTTCACAGTATTCTCAGAAATAGAATAGTCAATCTAACCAGCGGCCGCCTCAAGAGGGATCACCTTGAACAGGGGATAAAAGAATATCCCTATCGGAGCGACAAAAAATTATGTATTGTTTTAAGGATGAAGCTATACCTAAAATACTCAGGAGTCTGATAAAGAAGCTAGAATTTAAACTACCAGATCCAAAGAAGTCCGAAGAGGTGGATAAGAAGAATGAACCAAATTATTGCCCATACCATTGGTTGCTTGGGTACACTATAGAAAAATGCTTCATCTTTAAAGACTAGCTCGAGAGAAAAGTCAAGGAAGAGAACATAACAATCCCGAAAAAATATTTAAAAGAACCTAAAAAAGGTTCCATAAACATTATTTCGGCTGAGCCAATCTCCCCAATTGATCCGTATGTCGAAATAGATGGATGGAATACAACTTAGGATGAACTCAAGAGGGTCCTTAATCAAATACAGGATTCATCAAAACAAACTTCAATGAATACCGAAGAAGATGGAATGAGGTCTGGAGCAAATCATCCAAGAAAATACTGAACAAGATTCAGTCTGCATCAAGACAAATCTCCATTCAGAGTCCGTAGCATACCAAGCCCGAGATGAAGGATTTGTCAGGAGATCCATCGTTGTCAAGGACAAAGAAGAAGAAGAGAAGCGTCACTACAAAGATTGATAGCATGGGGGGTAGGATAGGGGCTGCTTCTACTATATTGGTTGTCTCGGATTCGGGGAAGAAAATCCTCGAACCCTTGACTTTGTATGATTATCTTTTTGTTCCTCCGGAATCTTATGAATATAATGATTGTGATTTCGGCTACATTTTAACTTTTTTTGGTGATAACGTAACTGATTGTGACCGATATAGCTTCAATCTCGATCCCCAAAATGATCCTCAAATCGTACTCGAGTCTGATGAACTCATTGTCAAGTCCAAAGAGAACATCAATAATATCACTTACGACAACACCTATAACGAGGAGCCAATTCTCGAGCATCACGGTACACCTCTTACCATCAGCTTAGATCTTTCCGACGAAGAGTAAAAGACACCGAAAGATTAAACAATGATATCTCAAGAAGACGAAATCACAGAAATTAACCTAAGGAGCGAAAAAGTTTTACTACTTAGAATAGCTCCAATAGACAAAGGAAAGCAGATAATGACTTTAGAAGAGATACCCCCACCTCCACCAGTGGAATAACCACATGATCAAGATAAAATTGGAGGATCATACAAAGCAGACTGCAACGTGCTAGCTCATCTTAGGAAGTTGTCGGCCCGATTAAGCATCTATGATGCTCTGATTGTATCAAAGGAGATGAGAGAGTCTCTGGTTACAGCTTTGTTTGACCCAGAAATTTGCTTAGCTCAGTTGGCCAGCACATCCTCAGATGAAGTGTGCTCGTTGAAAGAACAGTCAGGGGTAACCTTCATAGATGAAGACTTGCTGCTCGGTACCGCCGACCACAACCGTCCGCTCTACATCTTTGTCAACATCGGTAGATTTGTGTTATCCAGTGTTTTAGTGGATCCTGTAGTATCTCTTAACGTGATGAGCCTACAGACATTGGCCTATTTGGATATTGAAGCTCAAGAGCTTACGGCCGATAAGATGATGTTAAGAGGATTCAAACAAAAGGTAGAAAGAGCCCTCAGATAAATTACATTACTTATGAAGGTTGGAGAACTCGTGACAACCGCTAAATTTCATATCATCGACCCCAAGACCTCTTTTAATGCTCTACTGGGTCGACCATGGATTCATGAGCACAATATGGTTTCATCATATCTACACTAGTGCATCAAATACTGCAAAGATGGTCAAGAAAATTACATCAAAGGAGACCTATAACCATTTTCAATGCATGAAGTTTATATCCAAGAAGATGCTTCCTACTACGCGCCTTTAAAGAAGACTGTCTTCTCTCGTGAAGTTATCACAAACAAATATGAAAATTTAGAAGAATCACAAAAAGGAGGCCATTCAACTCCACTACAGCAATCTTCCACCACTCCTTTACAACTAGATGGTGAAAGGCCTTTTAGTTCGCGCACCCGAGGTCGAGGCCCAGGATGTGGAAGAGGAAGGATCAATTTAATTTTTGAACGGACTAAGCCAACTATCAACATTGGTGAGGAAGGTAGTTCCGAAGATGAAATAATAATGACAAGATGGAAGAGACCTCAGTACGAGATATCCTTAGAAGATACATAAAAGAATGAATTTGAAACAATGTATGATTGGATAAACCACTATGTGAATGTTATGACCCTTACTCTGATTCTCCCTCAGATGGTCGAGAGTATAGAGGTCAAGGAAGTCCGTACTATTGGTTTAAAGCCGATCAAATTTTACCGTGCTTCTACCTCTACTGAGCTTGAAAAACATGTAAATTTGGAGTGTTAGTTCAAAGCTGATCAAATTTTACCGCGCTTCTACCTCTACTGAGCTTGAAAAACATGTAAATTTGGATGTTGATTCTAAAAATTAATGGAATCGCCTTTTGGTTACTTCTTGCCTTGTGTTCAAAAGTTAATTCAACATGGAAATTTACCAAAACAAATGCCAAAAGATAAATTTCAACTTTTTAAAAAACTATGGAATAGTAAAAGTCAAACTCCCAATTCAAAAGAGGATCTCAGATTTAGTACATTCGGATCATTCGATGATTCTAAATTTTGCATGGTTGTTACTAGTGAGTCAGAAAAGGATTGCCTCGATGTAGAAGATGACTCTACCGATCAGTTAATAGAAGATGCTCCACCAGAATTTGAGGAGAAAATTAAATCTACTATTGATGAATTGAAAGAGATAACCTCGGGACTGAAGAACGACCCCGACCTACGTTTATAAGTTCTCTACTTAATGAAGAAGAATCTGCAGAATTGATCAAACTATTAACAGAATTCAAAGATTGCTTCGCATGGAGCTGTGATGAAATGTCAGGAATGTCAACAGAGGTTGCACTCCATAAACTTGGGGTGGAGAAGAATACAACCCCAGTAAAACAAGCTCCTAGGAGAATGCACCTCGAAATAGAACAACAAGTCACCGCCGAGGTAAAGAAATTAATAGACGCCAACATTGTAAAAGCAGAACAATACCCCACGTGGTTAGCTAACATTGTACTTGCCAAAAACAAAAAATGGACAGATCTGTGTTTGTGTCGACTTCAGAGATTTGAACAAGGCATTTCTAAAAGACGGGTTTCCACTACCTATATCAGAGATGATGGTGGATATCGATTCAACACATGAAGTTTTCTCCTTCATGGACGGATCGTCGGGAAACAACCAAATTAAGATGGTTCCCGAAGATGCAACACTTACAGCCTTAAGAACACCGATTGGAATTTTCTGCTACACAGTGATGCCGTTCGGCCTAAAGAATGTCGGAGCAACATATCGACGCGCAATGACGAGGATTTTTGACGACCTCATTCACAACCAAGTAGAATGCCATGTGGATGATTTGCTCATCAAATGCAAACAAAAAATAAACAATTTGTACGATTTGAGGATCGTGTTTGAACGGTTACGATGATATGACCTTAAAATGAACCCCTTAAAATGTGCCTTTGGCGTTACCTCTGGGAAATTTCAGGGATTCGTTGTCCTTCATCGGGGTATCAAGATCGACCCGAATAAGATTAAAGTTATCTTGGAAATGCCTCCCTTTAAAACCTTGAAACAACTAAGTTCCTTCCAAGGAAAGTTGGCATATCTGAGACGCTTTATTTCTAATCTCTTAGGTAGGTGTCAGCCTTTCTCGACATTAATTTTTTTATTTCTAATCTCTCAGGTAGGTGTCAGCCTTTCTCGGCATTAATTAAAAAGGACGCCAGTTTGGGAAGAGAAATGGCAGTGGGCATTTGAGGACATTAAATGATATTTAATGGCACCTCTTATTTTGGCAGCCCCTATCCCAGGGAAACCGTTGATACTCTATACTGCGGCTTTAGATGACTCTCTCGGAGCCCTCTTAACCCAAGTCAATGATGAAGGGACGGTAAAGAAAATGCGTTCTACTACTTGAGTCGTCTCCTAATATCGACGGAGATAAGGTATCCACCAATTGAGAAGCATTATCTGGCATTAATTTTCATCGCCCAAAAGCTTAGACATTACATGCTTTCTCATTAGATTACCCTAATCTCGAAAGTTAATATATTACAATATTTGATGACCTGACTAACACTCTCTGAATGTCTTGTAAGATGGTCGATGATCTTATTGCAATTTGATATAACTTTTGTTCCCCTCCGTGCTATCAAGAGACAGATAATAGCAGGTTTTCTTGCTGCACACCCGCTGCCAGCTGGGTCCTCTCTCAACATCGAGTTACCAGATGAGAAAATATGACAAATGGATTTATTCAGTGGGCAACGCTGGGAGATGTACTTTCATGGCGCTTCATCAGCCAGAAAAGACAAAGGATCAGGCACAGTTATACCAGGCAAAGCAGGGATCAGTTTGATCTTTATCACGCCAGACAAGGGTATATTGAGATTCTCATACCACTTAACAGAGTCGTGCACCAACAATGAAGCAGAGTATGAAGCCTTGATCACCGGATTGGAAATGGAAATCTCAATGAGTATGACAAACATTGTCATTTGTGGAAACTCCCTACTCATCATTCAGCAAGTCGCCGGGCAATACAGAATTTTGAAACCAAGATAGCAGAATTCCATCAGTACACGATGAAGCTCTTGGAGTAGATTCCTGATGTAACTTTTTACCAGATTTCTAGCGGAGATAATGCCCATGCTAAAGCTTTAGAAAAACTTGCTAAGAAAATGGCATGTCCTTATGAGGATTCCATTGAAGTCGCAGTGCAAGGAAGACGAGTCTTGTCTCGGATCGACTTCAAAACTCTACACAATCTTGGAAAATAAGAAACAAAAATTACAGTTACAAAAATCAATGAAGACTGGCAGAAGCCATTAATAGAATATTTGCATACTAGAAAGCTACCAGAAGATAAGTTTGAGGCGTACCACATCACAAGAAGGGCTATCTCTTACACCCTGATAGGAAATGTTCTCTACAGAAGATCATTTGACCCGATATGGCTATAGTGTTTGAGCAGAACCGAAGCACAGAATATTGTCAAAGAGGTGCATGTCGGATTGTGTGGCGATCACCAGTCAGGGCCGAAAATGAAAATGAAGATCAAAAGATTCAGATATTATTAGTCAGCAATGATGTCTGATTGCATGAATACAACCAGAAGATGTCACCAATGCCAAGTGCAGGGGGTGGTCTTACACTAGTCTCCAAATGTGCTACACCCAACTGTTGCCTCGTGGCCATTCGAGTGTTGGGGAACAGATATAATAGGTCTGATATACCCTCCATCTTCCAAAGGGAACAGGTTTAAACTTGCTACTACAGATTACTTCTCCAAAAGGGTAGAGGCAGTACCGTTATGTGAGGTTACGACACAGCACGTCCTTCAATTTTTCAAAAGCCAAGTCATCTACCATTTCAGAGTACCGTGATGAGTAATTTCTGATAATGGGACAGCTTCCATAAGCACAAAGATCAACAATTTTGTCAAAAGACATGGGATAGATTGGAGATACTCTACACTTTATTATTCCAAAGTAAATGGTATGGCTGAGGCTTTCAAAAAAACACTGGTATAGATTTTGAAGAAAATACTGGATGAAAATAAAAGAGATTGGCACAAAAAAACTGTTAGAATCCTTGTGGGCATATCGAACGACTTTGAAGACTCCCACTCAGTGTACACCCTATATGCTCGTGTACGGAGCCGAGGTCGTGCTACCACTAGAGATCCAGACACCATCTCTCAGAGTCGTCATTGCCAATCAACTAAAGAAAGTGCAAAACTCGGACTTGAAAAACTAGAGAGTCTCGAGGGAAAATGACTAGAAGCATAACAACATTTGGATCTTTACCACATGAAGATGGTACAAGCCCATGACAAATTGGTCCGCCCAAGGACATTCAAAGTTGGTGACCTCATACTTGTGCTAAAAATAGGTGGAAAATAGGTGAAAATTTTGAGCCAACTTGGGAGGGACCATTTGTCATTGAAAAGGTCTACACAGGAGGAGCCCACCAATTAGTGGACTTCCAGGGCCAAAGACTCATGTTACCAATAAATGGACGATATCTGAAAACCTATTACGTAACTTGATGCCTCTTGCCTCTGCTTGCTTTGAAAATTTGAAACTTTGATTGTTTTGGGGTTATCTATGCGGCCAAATGTCTATGACCGGGTCCAAATTTTGTAATTAACCTCAATATAATAAAAAATTTGAAGAAGAAATTTTTTAAACTTTAAATTTTCTTCTTTCCACTTTTGAATATAATTTTCCACTAAATTAAACAAAACTCATACATAAAATAAATAATTCATTTCACCAAAACAAACTAAAACTTACTTTAATAAATACATTGTTTTGTTCTTGTTCATGAAAAGTTTTGGCCCACTAACGTTTTTCCTATCGTCTGCAGAAAAATGTCGGGGCAAAGGCTGATCTTTGCTTTCCAGGATGGCTGTAGCCTCGCACTAAATAAGGAGATGGCGCCGCAGTGCGGTACCATTGACTCCAACATGGATTTTAACCAGGTTGACATTGACTACGAAAGTCCTCTCATGGACGTAGTCAGCTGCAAAGAGATATAGGGGTTGCCTTCACTATTGAGAGTGACCGCTAAAGATAATGTATCACGCAAAGGCAAGAACGTGATTGCAGAGCAAGATCCGATGGAAGGGCTCAGTCGTCTGCCCTCCATGATAGCTACACCTGCTGGAGGCTTAATAGCCGCCAATAATGAACAACTGCCAAGTACTTCGCTTCGCAGGATGCAATGCAGAAATGCCACCCGCAAGAAGCAGAGAGCTTTTCTACGACAAGAACACAGACGCCAAAGAGAGACGAACCACTTGCTCACCTTTTTTCTTGATGGGCACATTTATGATCCAGACCTAAAAGAAACTTTTGCTAGCCTACCCACCACGGATGAAGAACAAGGGTTTTTGACAGAGTCAGACACACTTTCAGTTTCAGATGTTTTGTGCAAAGGTTGTCAGACGTGCAACGTTGAATTACCGGCCCGGACATCAGCCACGGGCACATTTGTAGAATGCCCGTATTGCAATGTTCTACATTTACAGCATTTCAGTACATTGGAAGAGTACACCTCAAGCACCAACGGATCTCAAGCTTCAGATTTTATGATGGATAAAGCATATGTCCCATTGGGGACGGATCAAAATGTACCATGGAGCCCAGGGTCGTACATCCCGCTAGAGGCAAAGTTTCATGCTCTAGATCAACCAGCACCTGTTTGGGTTCTTGCCAATGCTTGAAGGGAGGAACGCCTGTGACAACTCCCAACTCCTGGTATGATAGAATACTAGAAGATAAGTAAAGTAAATAAAAGGAAATTTGAGTTTTATGAAGAAGTTCAGGGAAAGTTCATCAATATACTAGAAGGCCTGGAGCTGTATACCAAGGTTTTCTCCGAAAGTGATGAAAGAAGCATTCTAGACTGTATCTTTGATTTAAGAGATAGAGGCCGAGCGGGCCTTCTCATGGAAAGAACATATTCCGAGCGAAAGAAATGGATGAGAGGAAGGGAAGAATCATTATCCAGTGCGGCTGTTGTTCCAACTTCACAAATGACTGACAGGGGAATCCACTTAGGATCCTCAAACATGATCAAGTAGATCCGCTACCGCCAATGATAAAGTGGATGGTCAAAAGAATGGTCAAATAGAATATTATACCTACTACCTGCATTCCAAACAGTTACATTATCAATATCTATGAAGAGGGTGATTGCATTCCCCCACACATTGATCATCATGATTTTGTAAGGCCCTTCTGCATGGTCTCATTTCTGAGCAAAAGCAATATTTAATTTGGGAAAGAAATCCATATCATCAGTCCTAGTGAATTCAGAGGTTTTGTAGAGATTCCTCTACCAGTCGGTTCATTACTCATTCTTAAAGGCAACGGTTCAGACGTTGCCAAACATTGCATTCCAGGGGTACGACATTGTAGGGTGTCTGTGACTTTCCGTAGGATGGATGACAGCAAACTGCCGTATGGATTTCAACCCAACTTGGAACTAAAAGAGCTACTACCATACAAGCCACGAGAGGGTTGTACCTCTAAGTACATGCAAAGGGAACTCTTATCATGGAGCATGACTTAGAAGGTCTTCTTGATCCGGAGCTCGTCATACCTAGTACAGACAGTCAGAGGGTTCACTTTTTTTTTTAGCAACATGATATATATCTGATATATTCAGCCTGCAATGTATTCATAGCATGAGATGTTCTGAATGTATTTCTTCATGGACTATATATTGTAACTTTTGAGGCGTTAGCCTATGTTCGATCTATGACATTATTTTATTGAAGCAGATTAATGAATTTTTTTCTCAAGAATGTTCCTATTTGTCAGTTGCCTTTTTATGCGATGGATAAAAGCCACGAACCACACATTGGTTCTGAATTTCAATGAACAAAGAACGAAACAATAAATTTTTAACAATAGATAAAATTTAAATAAAAATAATAACCAATGAATAAACAACAAAACAAATTTCTTTTGAAAATCAACCAACTAAAATTAAAACTTTAAAAACATATTTTGAAAAATTAAATGTGATAAAAATCTATTGAGTGGATTCTCTCATTTTCAGAGTTTCTTACTCTTTGTGCGCGCAGCACAACCATCTTTATCTCCATTAACTCTCTTCAAATCCTCATGGAATTTTGCATTCTTCTCAAAACCCCACAAAACTCTACAAAGCTTCTTCAACAAAATCAACCTTTCCACATGACACACTTCTGAAAATTCAACACCACAAACTCTTTGTAAATTTCAATTCTCACATTTTTGAATCAGTACCTAAATTGTGATTCTCATCTTTTGAGGTCGATACCTAAATCTCGACTCCCTCCTTGGGATCGATACCTAAATTTCAATTCTCACATTTTTTAATCAGTACCTAAATTTTGATTCTCATCTTTCAAGGTCGATACCTAAAAGTCGACTCTCTCCTTGGGATTGATACCTAAATTTCGATGCTCATATTTTTGAATTAGTACCTAAATTTTGATTCTCATCTTTCGAGGTCGATACCTAAATTTTGACTCTCTTCTCGGAATTGATACCTAAATTTCAATTCTCCTTTTGAATTAGTACCTATATTCTGATTCTCACCTTTTGAGGTCGATACCTAAATTTTGACCCTCTTCTCAAAATTGATACCTAAATTTCAATTCCCCTTTTGAATCAATTCCAATATTCAGATTCTCTAATTTTGAGGTCGATACCTAAATTTCGACTATCTTCTCAGAATTGATACCTAAATTTCAATTATCCTTTTGAATCAGTACCTATATTCTGATTCTCACATTTCGAGGTCGTTACCTAAATTTCGACTCTCTTCTCAGAATGGATACCTAAATTTCAATTCTCCCTTTTGAATCAGTACCTATATTCTGATTCTCACCTTTCGAGGTCAATACCTAAATTTTGACTCTCTTCTTGAATTGATACCTAAATTTCAATTCTCATTTTTAGATCAGCACCTAAAATTCTAATTCCTTCCTTTCGAGATCGGTACCAACATTCTGACTCTCTCCTCCTGTGATCGATACCTAAATTTCAATTCTCATTTTTGAATCAGTACCTAAATTTTGATTCTCATCTTTTGAGGTCGACACCTAAATTTCAACTCTTTCCCTGAGATTGATACCTAAATTTCAAATCTCGTTTTTGTATCAGCACCTAAAATTTTGATTCTCATCTTTTGAGGTCAGTACCTACATTCCGACTCTTCCTTTCTTTTCAGGATTGATACTTAAATTTCAATTCCCACCTCAGGGTAAGCACTTGCGTACTAATCCCCATCTTCTAGAAATTTCTGAAATTTCATAACTTAAAATATACTCTCTAATCCCGAATAAGAGTCCCTATTTCTTGACTTGATCAAATATGCACCCACTAATTTTCTCAGCGAAAACAAATCACACACACAAATCTACACATACTTCCAGGTCTGTTGACTTAAAAGTTGGCATTGGTTTTAGCTGATCTCGTCGGTCAACCCCAATACGCGCGGTGTGCTGCCCAGAACACCACATCTATTGGGGGTCCATTTGTTGACCTCATCGTTGGTTGAGGTTTAGTTTTTTGAATTTAGTAGCCTAAGGTCTAGCCATAGGACTTTCCCGTTGACTATTCTTAGAAAACTAGGAAAGAAACCCTCACCATTAAAAATTCTACCCTCTTCTCTACTCAACTTGAAGTTCCACATATTGGTCTTAACCTCTAGCACTTAGTAAGTGGGGTCACTATGGGGGAAACTCAAGATGAGTCACCCTTCGGACTGCTGGACCTTAGTGTTGACCCTGGGTATTGGTTTAGGGCTAAGGCACTTGTTTGCACTCACAATCACTCATTTCCATAAACCCAGAACTTCTAGGCTTTGGTCCCTTGATACTTTTGAGAGACTCCTGTAGGTGGTTACCTAAACCCATTAGCCCTAGGCTAGGTTTTGGCTAAGACCACTACATAGAGGACCCAAAATGGGGTTTCTATTGGTCCATGACTTATTAATGGTGGTTGATACTCGAACTCTATCAAGATACCCAACCTAGCCTTTTGCCCCCAAATTCCCCAAACTACCCAGATACCCATGGAACCCCAAATTTGGCAAAAATCTCCAAATCTAGCCAAAATACCCAAACTTGTCCAAAGAACATTTCAAACATCTTGAAAGTACTAAAATTACCTAAAATCCCCAAATTGGCCAAATTAGCAAAATATCCCTCTTTGGCCCAAATTCCGAAAATTCCAAAAAATCCTTAAAATTTCCAAAACCTCCCAAATATTTCCAATTTCATTTTTCTCAACTATCACATGACCTAATTTTGCCAATTTAACCATCCTTGATCAAAATCTCCAAACTGCCCCTTAAAGGCCCAAGCTTCCCCAAATGCAACACAAATGTCCATCAATTGGATCTCAATTGACCCCAAATTCAATTCTAAACTAAAATTCACTTTTGATATTGCCAAACTAGACCAAATCCAAGCTTAATTTGCCCATGATTTGAGCCTAATTTTGGAATAGGTTAAACCCCCAATTTTGGTCACATGACCTAATCCCACCAAATTGAGCCCATAGCCTTGTCAATTCACCCTAATTAATGTTGAAAAATATTTATAACATTCCTACACATTAAAATCAACCATCAATTAGCCTTGGTGAAGCCTCAAATCCATTTGATTTTGGCCTAAATCCAAAATCGCCAAATTTAGCCCCAAATTGGCTAAGTCCCCAAATGTCACCCAATTGATTGCCTTAACCCCCAAATTAGCATCCAATTCATGTTGAAAACTCTTCATGGGGTACCTATTGACCATTTATAACAATCAATTTGGAATTAGCCCAAGGCTAGACATGGCCAAATTGATTAAAATTCAAAATCCCCTGAAATTGACCCTTCAGTTGAATTAAAAACCAATTCCACCCTTCACCAAAGTTGTTCATTATGATCATCTACAGAAAATACAACATTTATTTGGGCCAATTGACATGGCTAACCTAGCCCAAATCTAAACTTTGATCACTTGAACCCACATTGAACTCATGCACTAAATGTGACCCAACCACCCTAAAGCAACCAAATTAACTCTACATCAGCCATTAGTTGACCCCTAAGACTGAGCCAAAACCCATCTAAATACCTAAACTAAGCCATGGACCAAAGGTACCCCAAATTAAGGGATCTTATCCCCAAAAATAAACATGTTTAAGATATCCTTGCCAAATTAAAACACATTTGCATTACATTGTTGTGATGGATTTCTCTGGATGCCCTTAGCACCTAGCTACCTCCCCCTGGCTGGCCGGCCAGCCTAGTGGCAGAAAAATGGCCAAACCGAGAGCCACCCCCTTGGAGCTTCCCCCAAATCAAACCTAGGGGCCAGCTCAGCCAAATTGAATTATAGAGCTCCTCTGCCCTCCACCTAAGCACCATGTTACACCCTCTAATTTGTCATGACAGCAACCATAACCCCTTTTTTATAAAAGGCCACCTCCATGGCCGTTGATGGAAGTACTGAAAATTTCTTAGAGAGACCTCCCCAAATTGACCACAGAGCTTCCCTAAGATCCTCTCAGTGCATTCCAACTATTTTCTCTCACCAATTTCCGCTATCGGAGTCCAATTATGAGCTTGAAACCTTGCCAGAAACCAGGACAGAGCTCATTACACCTCCACACTCCACCACACTCAAATTAACTCTACCAACACCTTCACAACAAATAAAGAAGCCAAAGCTCCATAAAATCTCCCTTCCACAGAGCATCTACCATAGCTCTAGACCAACACCCAAATCTGGTCGTGATCGAATTAATACTTAGGCCTCACACCACAGTAAGAGGCTCAATCCCCAGCCTCTTTGGACCCTAACAAACGTGTCAAGACCCTCTGATTGAAGCTTCACTTCTCAGAGCAAAGGTATAAAACTTCTCTCCCTCTCGAGCCTATTTCGATTCTACATTTTATTAGGCTTAATTTAATTGCATGATTGCCATATGGATGTGTTCGCCTCACTTAAATGAGTCCATAGGATCAAACCCAAAGCGATTTAGTTGAGTCTAGGTTGAGATCTTAAGGTTTTAGTGTGGACTATCACGGGATCATTCTATCAGGGACGATGAGGAAAAGTCGTTTGAACAACGTGTATCGAATGGACAACAAAGATGAATCCGGACAGTGGTTCTTTACGCAAACAATGGGATGCGTGGCTGTTGGCATGGATGACAACGTCAAATGGGAGTGCGCCGCGTGGAGCTTCAGAGCCGCCGTAAGTTGATGAGGCACCGTGTGGATCAGTAGAAAAATAGGGCTTTTTCTATTGATTTAAACTCCCTTAACTTCAAAAATACATAACTTTGTGTAAAAAATCATAAAAATAAAATAAAAATACCCTATTGCTTAGTGAACAATGGAAAACAATGTGGAAATAATTTGAAGTGCATTTGATGAATATTTTATTTTTAAATAATTAAATATTGATTTGAATCTCTTGATTCTCCATACATGTAGACTTATCATCATAGCTTGAATTTTTGGCATATTGTAGCCTCTGTCAAAGAGAACATTCTCTGATTTTTTCAAAGTCAGAGGAGGTCCCTAGATAGAGGATCCCATTTTTCAAGTCTATGTGCATTATTTGCCTAAAATAATCATGGAAATTAGTATGTTGCTTAGAAAATTCCAAGAAAATTTTGGAAGGTCCACCATGACTAGAGAAGCTTTTGAAAATAATTTCATGGGGCAAGTCATTTAAAATGTACTTAATTTTCATGAACACTAAATCATTAAGATAGTAATTTTGAAAGATATAAACATTTAAATGACTTGATTTTTAATCTCCACTATTATTTATGATCCAGAGAACTCACCATAAAAATTTCAAAATATTTTGAGTTCATTTGATAACTTAAGTTGTTTTTTAAAGATAAACATCATTTTAGGCATTTGAATAATTTTTAAAAATGAAAATGTAACTAAAAAATTTATGAAAACTTATTTTTTGAGTTCTCTATGATTAGGGGTATTTTCTAAAAATAAATTGATATTTGAAATAAAAACTTCATTTTTAGTCTATTTTAAATATTTAAAATAATTAAAAATTCATAAAAATCACAAAAATAATAAAACACATGGAAATATTCTAAATTACGTCCTAAGCCCTTAAGAACAATTTGAATATTTTTTCTGATTTTCTAAATAAAGATATTGAATTTTAAAGTTAAAAAATAATTTTTAAAAGGCTAACAAATGAGTTTTCATTAAAATAACTACAATAAATCAAATAAAATTCAAAAAAAAAATATAAAATATTCTCCTCTGAGTTCTCTGCCCTTAGGGAGACTTTTCAAAAAATACAGAACTTAATTTTCCTCATTTGAAATATTTTATAATTAATAAATGCCTAGAATTTAAAATAATTCTTAAAATTCAAATAAAATTCAAAAAATCATGAAGTCCAAAAGCTTCTCTGGTCTAGGTCTACCTCCAGTAAAATTTTCAAGGGATCGAGATTTACCTTGATCAAGTTAGTAATTTTATTTGAAAAATCCTATATTTTGCATGAAAATAATTATCTAAATTAAATTAAATTTTGAAAAATCACATTTTCTTCTCTGATGTCTTGATTGACCCATGAATAATGTAGGATAAAAATTTTAAAGTCATTTGAATTGAATTTGACAAAGTATGAAGTGTTAGAGCCTTAGGGGCAAATANAAAATATCCCTCTTTGGCCCAAAATTCCAAAAATTCTAAAAAATCCTAAAAATTCCCAAAGCCTCCCAAATATTCTCAATTTTATTTTTATTAACTATCAAATGACCCAATTTGGCCAATTTAACCATGCTTGATCAAAATCCCCAAATTACCCCTTAAAGGCCCAAGCATCCCCAAATTCAACTAAATGTCCATCAATTGGATCTCAATTGACCCCAATTTCAATCCTAAACTCAAATTCTCTTTTGATATTCCTAAACTAGACCAAATACAAGCTTAATTGGCCCATGATTTGAGCCCAATTTTGGTATAGGTTAAACGCCCAATTTTGGTCACATGACCTAATCCCACAAAATTGAACCCATAGCCTAGTCAAGTGACCATAATTAATGTTGCAAAATCTTTATAACATTCCTACACATCAAAATGAACCATAAATTTGCATTGGTGAATCCTCAAATCCATTTGATTTTGGCCTAAATCCAAAATTCCCAAATTTAGCCCCAAATTGGCTAATTCCACAAATTTCACCCAATTGATTGCCTTAACCTCCAAATTGGCATTCAATTCATGTTGAAAACTCAAATTTTATCTAACTTGATTGCCTTAACCTCCAAATTGGCACCCAATTCATGTTGAAAACTCTTCATAGGGTCCCCGATTGTCTTAACCCCCAAATTGGCATCCAATTCATGTTGAAAACTCTTAATGGGGTCCCTATTGAAAATTTACAACAATGAATTTGGAATTATCCCAAGGATAACTCAAGCTAGACCCAAGCCTAGCCCAACATGACCAAATTGATTAAAATTCAAAATTCCCTCAAATTGACCCTTTAATTGAATTCAAAACCAATTACACCCTTCACCAAAATTGTTCATTATGATCATATACACTAAATGAAACATTTATTTGGGTCAATTGACATGACTAACCTAGCTCAAACCCAAACTTTGATCATTCAAACCCACATTCAACCCATGCACTAAATGTGACCCAACCACCCTAAAGCAACCAAATTAACTCCACCTCAGCCATTAGTTGACCNGGGTCCCTACTGACAATTTACAAAAATGAATTTGGAATTATCCCAAGGATAGCTCAAGCTAGACCCAAGCCTAGCCCAACATGACCAAATTGATTAAAATTCAAAATTCCCTCAAATTGACCCTTTAATTGAATTCAAAACCAATTACACCCTTCACCAAAATTGTTCATTATGATCATATACACTAAATGAAACATTTATTTGGGCCAATTGACATGACTAACCTAGCTCAAACCCAAACTTTGATCATTCGAACCCACATTCATCCCATGCACTAAATGTGACCCAACCACCCTAAAGCAACAAAATTAACTCCACCTCAGCCATTAGTTGACCCCTAAGACTGAGCTAAAACCCATCTAACCACCTAAACTAAGCCATGGACCAAAGGTACCCCAAATTAAGGGATCTTATTTCCAAAAATACACATGCTTAAGATATCCTTGCCAAATCAAAACACATTTGCATTGAATTGTTGTGATGGATTCCTTTGGATGCCCTGAGCACCTAACTACATCCCCCTGGCCGGCCGACCAGCCTAGTGGCCAGAAAATAGCCAAACTGAGAGCCACCCCTATGGACCTTCACCCAAGTCAAAACTAGAGGCCAGCGCAGCCAAATTGAATTGTAGAGCTCCTCTGCCCTCCACCTAAGCACCACATTACACCGTCTAATTGGCCATGACAGCCACCATAACCCCATTTTTATAAAAGGCCACCTCCTTGGCGGTTGAAGTAAGTGCTGAAAATTTCTTAGAGAGGCCTCCCCAAATTGACCACAGAGCTTCCCTAAGATCCCCTCAATGCATTCCTACCATTTTCCCTCGCCAATTTCCACTGTTTGACTCTAATTTTGAGCTCAAAACCTTTCTGAAAACTAGGAAAGAGCTCATTACACCTCCACACTCCACCAAACTCAAATTAACTCTACTCACACATTTACAACCAAGAAAGAAGCAAAAGCCCCATAAAATCCCCTTTCCATAGAGCCTTTACTATAGCTCTAGACCAACAACCAAATCTGACCATGATCGAATTCATGCTGAGGCCTCACACCACAGCAAGAGGCTCAATCCCTAGACTCTTCGGACCCTAACAAATGTGCCAAGACCCTCTGATTGAAGCTTCACTTCTCAGAGCAAAGGTATAAAACTTCACCTCCTTTCGAGCCTATTTTGATTCTACATTTGATTAGGCTTAATTTAATTGCATGATTACTGATTGGATGTGTTCGCCTCACTTAAACAAGTCCATAAGATCAAACTCAAAGCATTTTGGTTGAGTCTAGTCTGAGATCTTAAGGTTCTTGTGTTGGCGGTCATGGGATCATTCTATCGAGGACGATGATGGGGAGCCGTTTGATCAAGCGTGTGTCAAACGGATGACCAAGATGAAGTCGGACAGTGCTTCTTTACACAAATAGTGGGATGTGTGACTGTTGGCATGGACGGCGTAATCAAATGGGAGCGCACCACGTGGAGCTTCGGAGCCGCCGTAGGTTGACAAGGCGCCGCGTGGATAAGTAGAAAAATAGGGCTTTTTCTATTTATTTAAACTCCCATAACTTTAAAAATACATAACTTTGTGTAGAAAAATCAAAAAAATAAAATAAAAATACCCTCTTGCTCAGTAAATAGAGGTGAACAATGTGTAAATAATCTGAAGTCCATTTGATGAACATTTTATTTTTAATTAATTAAATACTGATTTGAATATTTTAATTCTCCATACATGTAGACTTATCATCATAGCTTCAATTTTTGGCATATTATAGCCTTTGTCAAAGACAACATTCGCTAATTTTTTTAAAGTCAGAGGAGGTCCCTAGACAGAGGATCCCATTTTTCAAGTCTATGTGCATTATTTGCTTAAAACAATCATAGAAATTAGCCTGTTTTTTTATAAAATTCCAAGAAAATTTTGGAAAGTCCACCATGACTAGAGATGCTTTTGGAAATAATTTCATGGGTCAAGTCATTTAAAATATACTTAATTTTCATGAACACTAAATCATTAAGATAATTAATTTTGAAAGATATAAAAATTTAAATGAGTTCATTTTTTCTCTCCACTATTATTTATGATTCAGAGAACTCACCATAAAAATTTCAAAATATTTTGAATTCATTTCATAACCTAAATTGATTTTTAAAGATAAACATCATTTTTGGCATTTAAATAATTTTTAAAAATCAAAATACAACTAAAAAATTTATGAAAATTTATTTTTCGAGTTCTCTGTAATTAGGGGTATTTTCTAAAAATAAAATGATATTTGAAATAAAAACTTCATTTTTAGCCTTTTCAAAATATTTAAAATAATTAAAAATTCATAAAAATCACAAAAATAATAAAACTCATGAAAATGTTTGAATTATTTTCTAAGCCCATAGGAACAATTAAAATATTTTTCCTAATTTTCCAATTAAATATATTGAATTTTAAAGTTAAAAAATAAATTTTAAAAGGCTAAAAAATGAGTTTTCAAAAAAAATAACTCCAATAAATCAAATAAAATTCATAAAACTATAAAATCTTCTCTTCTGAGTTCTATGACCTCAGGGAGACTTTTCAAAAATATAAAACTTAATTTTCCCCATTTGAAATATTTTATATTTAATAAATGCCCCAGAACTTAAAATAATTCTTAAAATTCAAGTAAAATTCGAAAAATCATGAAATTTGGTCCAAAGGCTTCTCTAGTCTAGGTCTACCTCCAGTAAAAATTTCAAAGGATTAGGATTTACCTTGGTTAAGTTATGAATTTTATTTAAAAAATTTTATATTTTGCATGAAAATAAATATATAAATTAAATTAAATTTTCAAAAATCACATTTTCTCCTCTGATGTCTTGATTGACCAAGGAATAAGGTAGGAAAAAATTTCAAAGTCATTTGAATTGAATTTGACAAATTATGAAGTGTTAGAGCCTTAGGGGCAANAAAAATTTAAATGACTTCATTTTTTCTCTCCACTATTATTTATGATTCAGAGAACTCACCATAAAAATTTCAAAATATTTTGAATTCATTTCATAACCTAGATTAATTTTTAAAGATAAACATCATTTTTGGCATTTAAATAATTTTTAAAAATCAAAATACAACTAAACAATTTATGAAAACTTATTTTTCGAGTTCTCTGTGATTAGGGGTATTTTCTAAAAATAAAATGATATTTGAAATAAAAACTTCATTTTTAGCCTTTTTCAAAATATTTAAAATAATTAAACATTCATAAAAATCACAAAAATAATAAAACTCATGAAAATGTTCTGAATTGTTTTCTAAGCCCATAGGAACAATTCAAATATTTTTCCTTGTTTTCCAATTAAATGTATTGAATTTTAAAGTTAAAAAAATAATTTTTAAAAGGCTAAAAAATGAGTTTTCAAAAAAATAACTCCAATAAATCAAATAAAATTCATAAAACTATAAAATCTTCTCTTTTGAGTTCTATGACCTTAGGGAGACTTTTCAAAAATATAAAACTTAATTTTCCCCATTTTAAATATTTTATATTTAATAAATGCCCCAGAATATAAAATAATTCTTAAAATTCAAGTAAAATTTGAAAAATCATGAAATTTGGTCCAAAGGCTTCTCTAGTCTAGGTCTACCTCAAGTAAAAATTTCAAAGGATTAGAATTTACCTTGGTTAAGTTACAAATTTTATTTAAAAAATCTTATATTTTGCATGAAAATAAATATATAAATTAAATTAAATTTTCAAAAATCACATTTTCTCCTCTGATGCCTTTATTGACCCAGGAATAAGGTAGGAAAAAAATTTCAAAGTCATTTGAATTGAATTGGACAAATTATGAAGTGTTAGAGCCTTAGGAGCAAATATGTAATTTTGGAAAATTAGCCTTAATTAATATATAGGCTTTATTTAAGGAGGGATATGGGTAACCTCTGATCTTAATTTGGATGTTTGAAACACAAGGGGTTNATAGGCTTTATTTAAGGAGGGATATGGGTAACCTCTGATCTTAATTTGGATGTTTGAAACACAAGGGGTTAATTGGTAGAAACCAACCCACTTCTTAATTAAGTTAATAAATTTCAAAATTATTAAAATTTGGAAGTTTATTAAAATAAAATAAATCAATTTAAATGACTTTTGAAGTCAATAATTAATCAATTTAATACCCCTATTTTGATTTTCAAAATTCAAATCATGAATCATGATCACCTAAAGCCTAACCTCTTCAAAATTAATTAAGACACATACCTAGGTCTTAAGGGCTTAGAAGTGACTTAGGCTAAAGCAAGTTTCATTTAAATGAGGATTAGAAAAGTAAATATCATTGAAAATTAAAACATCTTTCAAACACTACAAGNTAATTTGGAAGTTTATTAAAATAAAATGAATCTAAGGCTTAGGGGTATGACTTTTGAAGTCAATAATTAATCAATTTAATGCCCTTATTTTGATTTTCAAAATTTAAATCATGAATCATGATCACTTAAAGCTTAACCTCTTCAAAATTAATTAAGCCACTCACCAAGGTCCTAAGGGCTTAGTAGTAACTTATGCTAAATCAAGTTTCACTTAAATGAGGATTAGAAAAGTAGATATCATTGAAAATTAAAACATCTTTCAAACACTACAAGCCCAATTAGGNTCACTCACCAAGGTCTTGACTTATGCTAAATCAAGTTTCACTTAAATGAGGATTAGAAAAGTAAATATCATTGAGAATTAAAACATCTTTCAAACACTACAAGCCCAATTAGGGTAAAATTTGGCTAAGTTTTCCAATAACACTAACTTGCCTCTTTAAGGGTGCTCACTCACATAATTCTTAAATTGAATCACAAGTGATAATTACCCCATTCTTAGGGATAATTNCTCCAATAACACTAACTTGCCTCCTTAAGGATCCTCACTCACATAATTCTTAGATTGAATCACAAGTGATAATTACCCCATTCTTAGGGATAATTGAGACATCAGTGTTGATTGAGCATTAAGGGTGTTTACAGGATGATTTATTAAGCAACATAATAAGTTTAAAAGAACTCAAGACTTTTCACCAAGTAGCGAGAAAGCAGCACAGACCTGGTTCTTTCTCTAGATCTATTAGATTCCTCGGAGATCTACTAAACCTAATATATTTCGCTTAATAAAATCATCCTTAAATTTATTAAATAGAGACCCACCAAGATATGACCTAGGGTTAGGTAGGTCATCAAAATTTTACTTCCCTGTTTCATATAAACTGCCTTAACATGCCTTTTGAGTTTCAGGTGGTGGAACGAGAAAACTCGTCAGGTACGCTTTTACAGTTTTTAGCGTCGTCTTTCTTATAATTTTATATTGTACTTTTATACCTGCAAACTTGCATGCTAAACAACGATGCCACACTGCATGAAGACTAAAACTATCAGGATAGCCACAAACCAAAACCAAAACTAAGACTAAAATCAACCAAGATAAAATTCACCACCACAACATTAAAAATATAAAACAACTCAAAATTTAATCACAAACATCACACAAAACTACAACTGCAACTAAATTAAGAAACCTCTATCGGATGATCGGGAATCCCTTGGAGGAGGTAACCTACGGTTGCTAATGAGGCTTCTCACAGTCTAAATGAAATTATGGAACTCATTAAGTTGAGTTTAGTAAGTTCATTTGGACTAAGTCAATCTAATAGAAAATAGTGGTGCCGGAATGAGGGAACTGTAGGATCCTAGCCGGTGTTGCTCTAATCAACTTTAATACACCCTTATAAAATTTAAGGAACTTTAACCATAAGGCCAGCTGATTTGACATTATAACTTGACACACTAGAAAACTCAAACTCGTCGCGACAAGGAACTTGTAGCTAGCATGGTGGGCAGCATGGCCATCTTCAACAACAAAACCTGTCTTCCCCAGCTAGAACAATCTTCCTTAGAATTAAACAACAAAGCCATAGGACTTCAAGGTTGCTTGCTTATGCAACGTAAATCCTCACCTTAGCTAAACCAATCTTCCTTCCTTAGATATAAACAACAAAGCCATAGGACTTCAAGGTTGCTTGCTTATGCAACGTAAATCCTCACCTTATTAAAGCCATAAGACTTCGAGGTTGCTTGCTTATGCAACGTAAATCCTCACCTTATCTTTAGGCCGTATAGCCCTGCTATACAATATAAGCCCTAACTCATTTTAGGATTCCGAGGTTGTCGTCCGTCACGACATAAACCCTCACATCTTCCAGGCTATTTATGTGAACGTTTCACATAAATGTAAGTCCTAACTAATAAAATTGGCAGGATAAAACACCTCAACATTTCCCCTCAAAAGTAAAGCTAAACATTAGGATAGCTTGGGAAGTCACCCAAGTTCTCCTCCGGATTCATGACATCCCCTAGTTCTTCCTCCATTGGATTTTACAATAAAATGTTACAAATTTGAACTAATCCTTTTTCACACCCCTACGTCCAATCTCATTGAAAAGTCCTACCCTTTAAAACTCCTTGAAGATAATTTTTCTTAATTTTTATTGAGAGTCTTCTTAGGTGACTTTGGTCATTTAAGATGTCATTAACTATAGGGGCTTGCCCTTACAGGAAGAATGTCCAAACCCAGCTTAATATAAACCCTATTTGACTCTTTATATTAAATAGGGGAACTTGTCAGCAAATATAAAGGTTTCACAGACCAAACGCATGTCATATATTCCTTAGTTAATTTCATCGAGCCTCATCCTTAAGTCTTGTGTTTATCCTTCAGGATAGATACGGGATTTGAGGTACATTCTCTTTCATTTAAACTATGAAAAATACGAGGTCGGTTTGATTTCATATTTTTCTAAAACTAAATATACATGTAAATTAAAATGTCCTTCCGAAGCGAGAGACGGGATTTCGACTCCAGCGATCGACAGCGTCTTACGGGTAACTCCTCCAACCACAAAATAGCGCCAATAATATATATTAATATATTTATATATATATTAATAAAAGAGCAACTCGTGGCTCCTTACGTGTTGATACTCAAAAGAAGTTACAAAAGGAGGGATAGAAGATCCCCAACTAAAAACCCAAAAGAAAAAATAAAAACCTAGGGGGTCCAAAATCCGTAGTACAACACAACACAAAAAGGAAAGAAAAAAGGGTAAAGGATTACATCAAAACTAAATAAGTATTGTTCCAAACAAGAAAACTCATTCATCAGCTTGAAATATCCAAACTTGTGCCATAATATATCTTCACAGTAGAAAGATTATAGCTTGTGGACAAGGTGCTACAAGTAACTCTCCCCTAACCGATGCCATCATACCGCCAAAGAAAAATAGTACCTTGCAGAAAAGTTAGTCCAAATATTCCAAAGTAAGCATAAGCTCGAAATATAAGTAGAAACATCTCCTTAAAGTATGAACCGAAAAGGGCCCCATAAGAGAAACATGAAAGTGCAGCCAATGATAGTCCAGAAAATTCTTTGTAGACACAATATAGGAAAGAATTGGTATAGCAAAGTCACTAGAGGCACAATAATAATTAATATGTAAAAATATTCCACAATACCACTGCAGCAATATACCCGCAAAGCTAAAAATCTGCCAAACTGAGGGACAACATAACCAAAGGACATCAAGACATATAAGCAAAACCAAAAATCTGTCAACAAGTAGGAAAGTCAATCCAATCCTATAGCATAACTGAAGGACAACAAATATGGAGCAAACCAAAAATGGGTAATACAGCAGGCCGCACATAACAAAATAGAAATCAAATTTAAATATAAGGGGAATCAAGAGAGTCACTTAATAAAAGGCGCTTTAAGTGATGCATAACAGTAACACCGACCAAAGGATTAGTGTTACCCTTAGCCATCCTAGCAAGCCAATCAGCCGGGGAGTTCCCTTCACGAAAAATAAAAGCATGCTGACATTAATATTAAAAATTTCTATAGCCTCCTTAATTCTTTTTCAAGTGTAAAGAGCATTCCAAATGAGTATAGCAAAGGTATCAAAATTCTTAAAAAGCAATAAAGAGTCTGTCTCAATGATGATATTGGAGAAAATACAAGAGTGAGCAACCAACAAAGAAAGCAAAAACGCCCAGCTTTTGACTTCTAAGGCAGATGAAGCATTAATAAGAGAGGCAAAATAACAAATACGTTGTCCCAAGTGATTGCAAAAAACCCCAGCCACACCCGCAGCCGTGGAAGTCCAGCTTCCATCGATATTAATCTTGGTCAAACCCAAAGGTGGTGGTTTCCACCTAATAACGGTGGCCATCCTACTCACCCAAGGTTGAAAGAAGGAAATGTCATAACCAAAGATAAGATTTAGTCGATAGTATTAAGTTAAAATACAAGAAATAGTATTAGTAGGAGACGGATCCGTAAGCAAATGTTTAAAACTATTTCTAGCCATCTAGAAAAACCAAAAGACCACCAAAGGAAAGCATAAGAGTTTTTTATCAACCAAGGCAGCAACTTTCCAAGTACAAAAGTAGTCTATCATGTAAGAACTATGAGGCCAACAAATCCAAAAATATTGTCCTAATAAGGACCAAAACTCTCTGGCATAGGCACATTGAAAGAAAAGGTGCCCCTAGGATTCTTCATCTTCCTTACAAATATAACACTGAGACACAATCTCAAGACCTTTAAGTTTGAGAATATCATCAAGTGGAAGCAGCCTAAGTAAAAATTTCAACAAAAAAAAAAAGAAATAGAAGGGGTAAAAATAATATTCCAAATATGCTTGCCCCAATACCAATTGCTAAAGTTATAGATGCTGGAGTATAGAATTTTTTTAGGGGGAGTAGAAGTAGTAGAAATTTTCCACATGGGCGTGTCTTTTATTCTCTTACTTATATGAATTTTTTAAATTTTACCGTAGTCATCACTGATGACTTTATTAACATCCCAATGACCATTCGACCAACAATCTGAGAGAATCAAGTTATTATCAAGTAAATGAGGTGTAAAATTGGAATCGCCTTGACCACATTGATCGTGCTAAAATAAATGTTACCATCACCAATATCCCAAAAAATAAACTTAGCAGCAATCAAGCGAGCAGTAGTGATGGCTTTCCAAATTTTTGAATCACTTACTTTCCAACTGACAATAGCCGGATTTATGCAAGCACAGTATTTATGATGCATGAAACGGGCCCATAAGGAGGCATTGGCACGGAAGTTGAACCAAAGCTTGCACATATTAATATCCAAGATTTGCTTCAAATTCTTAATAGCTAGACCCCCTGCAGTAAAAGGTTTAGAGATTTTATCAAAGGTGGCTTAGTGATTTCTGGTATTAGTGCCCGACCAGATAAATCAGTTAAAAAGCTTCTCTAAGGTGTTTTGGATACTCTTTTCAAGATTTATAACCTGTAAAGCATAAAGTGGAATACTCATCAAGGTACTTCTAAGTAAAGTAATCCTCCCACCATTATAGAGAAAAGAAGTCCTCCAATCATTAATCTTATGGTTGATTTTATCAACCACATCATCTAATTGAGTTTGTTTCCAACGACCCCAGAGTAAATTAACACCCAAATATTTGAGGGTGGGAGGCAACTTGATAACCAGTAAAAGAGGTAGCCCAATTAACAATAGTATGTTTAACATGCTTCCCAAAGTATAGTTGACATTTTACTTTATTGAAATATAATCCAGATGTGTCTTGAAACTTCTCCAAAACCTGCATAAGAGCCTTGAAAGAAGATTTAAAAGCATTAGCAAAAATAATAGCATCATCCGCATAGGCCAGTTGGCTAACCAAAATCAAAGATTTGTGTGAAAGTTGGGAATAGGTTTTGCTCAACTGCAAATTGTTAAGTAAATGAGAGAAATAGTCAAATACAATAATGAAAATAGCCGGGGACAAAGGGTCACCTTGCTTGAAGCCCCTTTGAGCAGAAAAGAAACCATAAGAAGTGCCATTAACCAGAATAGAATAGTGGTTATTCATCAACCATCTTTTGATAAGAGAGCAAAAATTATCATGAAAACCACGAGCATGAAGAATGTTGATAATAAAATCTTAGCTTAAGGTATCAAAAGCCTTTTTAATATCAAGTTTGATCACCATGTTGTTGCCTCTACATTTTTTATCCAAATCCTAAAGAAGTTCTTGAGCAAGAAAGATATTGTCAGTAATCTCTCTACCTTTAATAAGGTCAGATTGTTGTAGAGAAATGATATTATTGAGGTGAGGCTGCAATCTGACGACAATGAGCTCGCTTATGACTTTAGATATAATAGATGTGAGGGATATAGGGCAGAATTTATCCCAACTACTTTTGTTTGCCCCCTTTGGGATGAGCATAATGAGGGAGGAAGTAAAATATTTTCTTGACTCGATCCCCTGAAAGAAGCTTTTAATGGCATTAGTAACATCCCCTTTATTAATCTCCCAACATGACACATAAAAATGAGAAGTAAAACCATCAGGACTTGGAGCTTTATTAGGACTAATTTCCTTAAACATAGCAAAAATCTACTGCTCAGTCTGGATATCAGTGAGAGAAATGTAGAGGTGTACTTACAATCTTTGGAAAAGATATCAGTATCAATATTGTGCACCTGTGTATTACCTTTGAACCAATTAGAGAAATAATCAACGACATTGTGACCAATATCATCTTTTTCCATGAGAGTTCTACCATCAGTAGTTTTGATATTTAAAATGGTATTTAAATTCCTTTTATATTTAATCAAAGCATGGAAGTAATTAGTGTTCTTATCACCACATTTAAAATAGATATCATTGGATTTCTAATGTAAAAAATTTTCCTCCAAAGAGATAGCTCCCAAAAGAGTGGCATGCACTTGATCTAACTCAGCAACAAAGAAGGAGAGGTATCCCCATCGAGAGTGTCAACAGCCATTTGAGCATCTTTAACCTTGTTATGCACATTGTCAAACGTATCGTAGTTCAACCCCTGAGCTTAGCATCAACCTATTTATCAATTTGCCAAAGAACATACCAGGGATCCCCGATTCTGTTAATGTTCCAAGCCTACTTATTAATACTTAAAAAAGTGTCATGTGAAGTCCAGACATTAAGAAATTTAAAATGATACGAAGCAAATTAGTAGTAAAAGTGAGAGAAAGTAAAATGAGATTGTGATCAGAACCAGCATGACTTAAATGTTTTATATATATATATATATATATATATTAGGATGGTGGCGGCTGGACCTAGCTGTGCTCTGCTAGGGTTTTGACTGTGATGGATCTGCTTGCAGGTGTTGTGGAGCTAAGTGAAGGAGCTAGATTTCTCTTCAAGGGGTCTCTGTGGGTTGTGGAGTTTAATTGGGTTTTGCTCGGGAAGTCTTCTTTTGAACCTTTGTTAGTGTTCTATTGCCTTGCTGAAGTAGCTAGTTGTTTTCTGCTTCATCAGCTTGGGGTTTTGGCTCTGGGCTGGCTTTATCTGTTTCATCTTTTTGTTGGTATTTCTGTTTCCTGCGTTACTTGATTCTTCGGGTTCTATTGCTATTTCTCCCACTAACTGAGTTCTGGTTCTTTTGTTGGTTGGGGGTTTTCCAATTCCTGGTTTTCCCCTTGGTATTTGACTGGTGTTCTCAATGGCCTACTCCATTGATGTTGTAACCAATGCCTAATGGACCAAGGCTACATTTACTGAAGTTTTTGGAAGTGGGTTTGATGTACCTAAATCCTTTGATCATTTGGTTTTCCCAGAATGTCTTCATGATGCTGCAGCTGGGAGGGGGGTTTGCCCCTTTGTCAATCCCTTATGATTGAAGGAAGGGGAACTTGCCATCATCTTCTCTCCACAAGAAATTAATGATCTCAATGAAACAATTAAGTTTACTCTAATTGGCAAACTTCAGTATGGCCATCATAAGATGGACTTGGTTAGGAAGTTTTTTGAGGATTTGAAAGTTACAGGAGCATGGAGGCTGGGATTAATAGATGGAAGGCACCTGATAATTTCTTTATTTAATGAAGAAGATTATGCAAGAGTTTTTGCAAAACAAACCTTGATCATTAATAGAGTTCCAATGAAATTGATGAAGTGGACACTTGGGTTTGATCCTATAAAGTAACCTCCTGTTGTTCTAATTTGGTTCAAATTCCCTAACCTAACTATTCAGTATTACCATCAAAATGTGCTTTTCAGCATCAGTAGAGTGCTCGGTTGTCCCCTGAAAATTGATGCTCCTACTTATAATGTGGCTAGACTAGCTGGTGCTAGAGTCCAGGTAGAGAGGGACATTACCTTGTCTGATATTGAAAGAATATGGATTGGAAGTACTGAAGAAGGTTTCTGGCAGAAGATAGTTATGGAACAAAAACCTGTTTATTGCCAACATCGTAAAATGTATGGACATAATGTGGAGAGGTGTTATAGACTACATCCTCCATCTAAAAGAAGAACTTCTGGGGATAGAGTTAATACTTCTAGGCCAGCAGAGATAGCTGTAATAAAAGTGGCTGGGAGAGCTAATGTTGTTGTTGTTGATGCAAATAATACAATTGGGACTGTGCCCAATAGTAATGCTAGGGAGCAGGAGGAAGCTATCTGCTTTAACTATAATTTGAGGGGAAATGTAATAAGAGATGATAGCTTACGAAGCATTAACCCAACTAGGGTTGAAGACCATACAATTAACAGTTTGACAGATGTTTTAACTTAAGATTGGCAAGTACAAAGAAATAATAAGATGAAAAAAGGCAAGTCTGATATTAAACGGCCTATGGAGGGCCCATCTACTATGGATCACCATCCTAGGACTAGGGGGAAAGGGAGGACCTTCTCTCAATGATAAAGTTCCTCGTTTGGAATATTAGGGTATTGCTCACCCCTCTTCTCTCAAGAGATTAATAAATCTGGTGAGAGTTCATAAAGTGTGGTGTTTTTCCATTCTAGAACCATTGGTTACTAAAAGTTCCCACAAAATTCAGAAAAAGTTCCCTCAATTTGCTCATTTCTCTAATTTTAATAATAAGATTTGGCTCTTTGATAGAGCTAAACTTCAGTGGTCAGTTTTGCTTAATCATTCACAATTTATTCACATCCAATTCCATATTAGAACTCAAGTTGGCTATGCCACCTTCATCTATTCCAATAGTCTTGCTAATAATCAAGCCACTTGATGTTCTGATTTAACTCAAATTGGGCAATCTGTTAACTCCTTTTGGATTTTGGGGGGCGGGGGGACTTAAATTGTATTTCCTCTCCTAATGAAAGAAGAGGTGGTAGACCACCTACTGTCTTTGCCATGAATAGATTCAATGATTTTCTTTCTAAGGCTGAATTATTTGATTTGGGTTATCAAGGTCCTGATTTTAATTAGAGAAGGGGTTCTATGTGGGAAAGGCTAGATAGAATGTTAGGAAAGTCTAAATGGGTTCAAACCTTCCCCTTTACTATCATTTCTCATCTGGCCATGGCAGGTTTTGACCACAGGCCTCTTCTGTGCACAATCCAAAATGGTGAAATCCCCAATAGAGCTCCTTTTAGATTCCAAAATATGTAGACTCTACATCCTCAATTTGTTGAGGAAGTTGATAAGGTTTGGAGGTCTGAAGGAGAACCTAATCCTTGGAATAATTTGTGGAAACTCTAGAAGAAGGTGGCAACACATCTGAAGAAGTGGAATTGGGACACTATTGGCAATATCCATGAGAACTTGATTAATGCCTAAAGTAAAGTTATTAATATGGAAAATAGTTTTCAAAGGGGTTTGAACTCTGAAGTTGAACTTCATAAAGCTAGTGAAGAGCTGTTAATGCAAATCAACTATACTGAATGTTTTTTGAAGCAGAAGGTTGTTGTTACCAGATTTATTGACGGAGATAGAAACACAAGTTATTACCGTGCTTGCATTAACTTCAGAAGGAAAAATAACATGATTTTATTTATCCAGGATTCTTCTAGTAAGTTATTGTCTGATTCTGAGACTATTACCCAAGATGCTGTAAATTACTTCCAAAATCTCTTTAATGAGCAGTCAACTTCTAGAGCTCAGATCAATAATGAACTCTTCTCTGATTGTAATGAATATGTCCAAAGTTTGTATAAAAATAATATTCCCTTAGAAGGAGAAATTAAAGCTGCCTTGGACACTATTGATGACCATAAGGTGGCTGGCCCTGATAGCTTCACTGCTAAATTTTATAAGGCTACTTGGAATATCATCTGTGGGGAGTTTATTGATGTAGCGCAAAGCTTCTTTAAGGGTCTTGATCATATAGATACTTTACAACTTCCACTATAACTTTGATTCCCAAAAATTCTAGCAAGGTAGAGTGGGGTGATTTCAGACCTATCAGCCTAAAAAATGTCACTTCTAAAGTAATCAGTAAGATAATTAGCACCAGGCTTCAACCTCACCTTCAGCAACTTATCAGCAATAATCAGGTGGCTTTTGTGAAAGGCGGGCAAATCTCTGATAACATTCTATTGGCTCAGGAGTTGTTGCTGGAACTTGATAGAAAATGTAGAGGCAGCAATCTCATTCTGAAATTAGATATCCAAAAGGCATATGATACAATTAACTGGAATTATATCTTGGCTACCTTAAATGCTAGGGGTTTCTCTAGGGCCTTTATCAATTTGATTAGAAGATGGCTTGTTTGCAATAATCACTCTATCTTACTTAATGGAAAGAGCCAAGGTTTCTTCAATGCTTCTAGGGGAATTAAACAGGGAGATCCTTTGTCACAAACTATCTTTATTCTTGCTATGGATTAGCTTTCTAGGCTTCTAAATCAAATGTTTGTCTCTTCTCCTCATTTGGCCTATCAACACAGATCCAACATTGGTGTGAGTCATTTGTCCTATGTAGATGATATTATTATTTTCTCAAAGGCTTCTAAGAATGCTGTGAAGTCTCTCTATCAAGGACTTAAGCACTTTCAAAGAACATCTGGTATGCATCTTAACGAACAAAAATGTCAAATTTTTACTAGCTCACACACTCTTCCAAAGATTAAGCAATGGATTGCACAACACACTGATTTTATCATGGCTTCTCTACCAATCAGTTAGCTTGATTTCCAATTAATTAAAGGGAGAACCAAGCAAACACAATTCTATGGTGTTATTGATCAAATTCAGAAACAGCTGCAATGTTGGATTAATTACTTCCTCTAAAATGGAGGTAGGATCACCCTCCTTAAAAGCATCTTAACTTCCGTCCCCTCCTATTCTCTTCAGATGTTCATCATGAAGTAGGGGACTCAAATAAGGCTAGGCAGAACTTTAATAAATTTCTGTGGGCAGGACAGAAGAAATAGTTTCATTGGTTAGCTTGGCAAAAACTTTGTAAGCCTTTACATGCAGGTGATTTGGGCTTTAAACATTTTCAGCATCTAAGTTTTATTAATCTTTGTAAACTATGGATAAAGTTCAGAGCCCAAGATAGTCTATGGGCAATGTTTATGAATGGGAAGTACTGCAAGGCAATACTTCCTAACTTGGCCTAGAAGAAATTAGGTGATTCCAAGCTGTGGACAAAACTACTGGAGGTCAGACATCAAGCTGAGGATTTATTTATTTGGGAGCTTGGAGAAGGGAAAATCAATTTTTGGTTGGATAAATGGGTTTGGAATGGGGAGAAACTATCTTGTGACACCTCCAATCCCAACTATGTGACAAAAGTAAAGGAAATCTGGACTGAAAATCAATGGAATTGCAATCTGTTGGCTACCATCTTAACTGAAGAGTAGATAAAGAAAACTAAAATCAATCCTGCAAAAAAAGATAGAATCATTACTAGACAAGCTCCCTTAAAAAAACTTTCAGGTTACATTTTCCAACAATTCTATCAGTGGCAACCTGTCATTTGGGGGGAAATTATTTTGGGAAATGATTAACACCTTTCATGTCTTTTTTTCTGCTAGAAGCTTTGGAAATCCTTACTACCTAGTGATGATATTTTGAAAATGAAAGGGCATAGGGGACCTTCATGCTGCTGTCTTTTTAGTGAGGCAGAAGAAAGTTTGGAACATTTGTTCTTCTCTTGCAGCTTCTCTCAAATAATTTGGACTGATCTGTTGATTCAACTCAACATTTATACTCTGAAAGTCAGTTGAAAAAATTTTTTGGGGTGTTGGAAAGAATGGTTGGAAGCTAAGTTGATAATCATTCCATGTATTGTTGCCTGGTTCTTTTGGATGTGTAGAAACCAAGTAAAGTTTGACAACATTAAACGTATGGAAAAGTTTGTGGTTTTGAATTGTACTTCTTATTTGCAAAAGATTATAAAATATCAGAATTTTCCCAATGTCTTACAGAATTGGGTGCCTAATGAGACAAACATGAAGCTTAGCAATCCAACTTTGGTCCTTCGAACCCCCCCTCCTCTAGGGTGGTTGAAGGCCAATATTGATGGTAGTTTCTCTAAGGAGGTTGCTGGTGTTGGAGGAATTATTAGAAACTCTCAAGGGAAGCGTTTTTTTTCTTGTCCTCTCCATCTTGGGCTAATGATGCACTTGAAACTGAGATGATAGCCATTTACTGGGCTATCTTCCTTGCCAATCATTGCAACATCACAAAACTGGTGGTAGAGTCTGATTCCATCAGTTGTATCAGAATACTGAAACATGAAGAAGCTACCCCATGGAATATTGTTAGATGGAACAATAAAATTAAGAGTCTGTTGATCAATGTTGAAGTGAATTTCCAACACATCCTTAGATAAGGCAACAATCCAACACACATTTTGGCAGTAAGTGGGAAGGAAATAGAAGAGATTTTTGTAGGGACTATACCTCCAGCTCAATTAGCTCTCCTTCTACATGTTTGAATTATATATATATATATATATATATATATATATATATATATATATATATATATATATATATATATATATATATATATATATATATATATATATATATATATATATNAACACCCTAGCCACACCCAACACATTCTACCAGTTAGTCTTTATAAATATGCTTACAAAAGGTGTAGGTATATGTATATATATTTATATATATATATATATATATGTTTGTATATATCTCAGTATATATATATAATATTCAATCCCTACAATGAAGATAAGGAATGGATAAATTGTCCCCATGTAGAAGGGTGATGGCCTCTACATGGATCATTCAATCCCTACATTTTTTTACTTTAGAAGTGACATTTGTTAGCCTGCTATCTCCTTGGGTATCAGAAGTGGCTGGCTCCTCTGGAAAGAAAACTCCCTTTTGCTTCTCTGTTTCCTTCTGGACAGCTTTTACTGCCTAGCTAAACCATAACCTGCTTGTTTTGGAAGGGTGATGGCCTCTTCCATTGATAATTCTACTGACTCCCAATGGACAAAAGAAACTTATGCTAGAGTGGTTGGAAAATTAACTGACTCTTTACAAGATTATGACCTTCTAGTATTCCCACAGGAATTCCATGATACTGCTGCTGGAAAAGGAAGTAGTCCTTGTATTCACCCTCTTGGTCATAAAGAAGGTGAAACAACTATTTACTTCACTAACAAGGAAATTGATGCTTTAAGGGAAGAGGTTAAGCTTACTCTGGTAGGTAAATTTCAGCTAGGACATCCTAAAATGGATCTAGTTAAAAGTTTCTTTGAATCTCTGAAGTTTATTGGCAATTGGAAAAGTGGGCTTTTGGATGGGAGGCACCTTATAATCCAATTGGCAGCTGAGGAAGATTATGCAAGATTGTTTGCTTAACAATCTGTTAACAATGTTGGAACAGTTATGAAGATCATCAAATGGACTCCAAGGTTTGATCCTTGTAAAGAACCTCCTGTAGTCCCCATCTGGTTTAAATTACCTGGCTTACCACTACCCTATTTTAAGCTTAATGCTCTATTTAACATTAGTAGAGCACTGGGAACACCTCTGAGAGTGAATTATCCCACCTATAATAAGGCTAGACCTGACCTTGCTAGAATTCAAGTTGAAAGAGATATCACACTCCCTGAACTGAAGAGAATCTGATTGGCTCTAATGCTGAAGGGTTCTGGCAGGACATTATAGCTGAACAGAAGCCTTACTACTTTCCACATTACAAGAGGTTTTGGCATACTATAGATAAATGTTACAGATTACATCCCCCAAACAGGAAGATGGCAGGAAGAAACCAAATAGCTACTGAAAAAATTGTGGCTAATGCTGCAAGGGGCATTGCTGAAGAAATTATGTTAGAAAATAGATAGGAAACAAATCCAAGGCTAGAAGAACCACCCCCAAGTGTTAACGAGGTTCCACCAGATGCTAATCCTCTTGGAGAGCTATCTGAACCCAACAACCAAGCTGATATCCCACTACACAGATTAATCAGGAAGGAAGATACTGAAATCACAATTGTCACACCCACATTCCCCTTACATGTTGAGAAGGGGAAGCAAATCATCACAGAGATACCTGATAAAGCTCCAAAGGAATCAAGTATTATTGAATTGAAACAAACCATTGAGGAAGATTGGCAAATTAAAACAGCATGGAAAAGGAGAAAACCAGGGACAAAAGTAAAAAAAATTACAAGCAGGAGTACAATCTATGAAGGCTGAAAGAGCTAGGGATGGGTGTCTAATTCTTAGAGGAAGAACCAGATCTAGATCCCAACCTTCCCCACATCCTACACTCCATGATTAATCTACTTTGCTGGAATATAAGGGGGATGGCTAACCCTCTGTCACTTAAAAGAGTAGTATACCTGAACTTTAAATACAAACTGTGGTGTATTTTTATTCTTGAACCCATGGTTCACAAGAACCCTCAAAATCTAATTAAAAAGTTCGCTGGCTTCACCTATTTTGGGAGTACTAATAATAAAATTTAGATTTTTGACAGAAGAGAAACAAATTTTGATATTCTAATTGATCATCCACAATTTGTCCACCTCTCATTCAATATGAATGGACATAAGGGTGAAGCTACCTTCATCTATGCTGGATGTACAAAGGATGCTAGAAAAGAGCCGTGGAATAGGTTGATTCACATCAGTCAACAGGTGAACTCCCCATGGTTGGTGGGGGTGATTTCAATTGTGTCACTTCTACCATTGAAAAATTTGGAGGAAGAACCCCAAATCTTGCCAAGATGAATACATTCAGAGATAATATCCACAGGGCTGGTCTCTTTGATCTGGGTTTCAAGGGGCCTAATTTCACTTGGAAAAGGGGAGCTATTTGGGAGAGGCTTGATAGAATGTTGGTTAATGATGCATGGTTTAATCACTTCCTCCTCACTTTTGTTACTCATCTTAGTCTTGCTGGCTCAGATCATAGACCTATGATTATAAGCATTAATTCAACTGATAATTATAACTCCCCCCCCCCCTTTTAGATATCTCAAAATGTGGGCTGCACACCCTTCCTATAGTAAGTATATTACTGACTTATGGAAAGGGGTTTCTCAAGCTAAGCTTACTGCAAATCAAGATTGCTAAAGCCCTCAGAGGCTGGAGCTGGAACACTTTTGGAAATGTTCATGCCAAAGTCCAGGAGGCTGAAGATAAAGTCAAAGCTTTAGAGAAAGGAGGACAAATTGGTATTGAGGAGGAGAAGAAACTGATGATTGCTCAGAACAACCTTCTCAGTGCCATTGATTACCAGGAAAAATTCCTCAAACAAAAGGCAGCTATGAATATTTTCACTGATGGGGATAAAAACACTAGATTCTTTCATGCCTATATTAAATATTAAAGCAAGTGCAACACCATCCATACTATCCAAATGCCAATGGCCTGTTGTTACATAACAACAATATTATAGCAAATGATGGTATATGTTATTACAAAGATTTACTCAATCAGGAACATAACTTCAGACCCTCCATTGAGAAGGCATACTTCATGGTAGAACTAAACTACACTGCTGGTCTCAAGCTTACTAATATCCCAAATGAAAAGGAAATATGGAATGCAATCAACTCCATAGATAGCAATAAATCTGCTCGCCCTGATGGCTTTACTGCCAAATTCTATAAGAAGTCCTGGGAAATTATTAAGGTTGATGTTATTGCTGCTGTTATAAGCTTCTTCCAAGGCAACAAGCTTCCAAAGTACTTTTGCTCCTCCACCACTCTATTGATCCTTAAATCTGAAATACAGCAAAATTGGAATCATTTCAGACCTATCTGTTTGACCATTGTCATTAGCAAAACCATCAGAAAAATCAATGTGAACAGGCTACAACCTCACTTGGATTCTATAATTAAACCCAATTAAACTGCCTTTGTGAAAGGAAGGTCCATCATTGATAACACTCTCCTGGCTCAAGAAGTTCTACAGGATTTGAATAAAGCTTGTAGAGGGGGTAATATGATATATAATCTGGACTTAAAGGAAGCTTATGATACCATAAGCTGGAACTTCATTTTGGAGGTGCTTAATGATAGAGGCTTTAACAATGGATTCTGTCACCTGATTAGGAGGTGGCTGCATAACAATGAACATTCCATCCTGATAAATGGGCAAGGGAGGGGTTCTTTCACTGCTACTAGAGGATTAAAGCAAGGGGATCCACTATCACCCACCATCTTTATACTTGCCATTAATTATTTATCCAGAATGCTTGATGAAGCCTTGCTGAAGAATAGTCAAATCATATACCATCATAGGTCCAACATTGACATTACTCATTTAATGTATGCTGATGACATAACTGTATTTTCCAGAGCCAGCAAAAATGCTATCAGAAAAGTCTTCCAAATTTTACAAAAATTCCAAGCTCTTTCAGGGATGTCCTTCAATCCAGCAAAGTGTCAGATGGTATTCTATAAACATGTATCCTCCACTTATAAACATTGGGAATCTGATCATACTAGCTTCACAACTACTCAACTCCCAATTAAGTACCTTGGGGTGCTTCTTATCACTGGCAGAACCAAACAAACTCTATTCGATGAGGTTCTGAATAAAATTTCTAGCCTTTTCAATGGGTGGACACAGACCTTCTTGTCTAATGTGGGAAGAATTACTTTGTTAAAGAGCATAATCACTAACTTCCCTTATTATATACTGTAGATGACTACCATAAGGAAAAGCACTCAAATACAACTGGAAAGAATTTTTAATAAATTCTTGTGATCTGGTCAAAGACAACAAATGCATTGGGCTTCCTGGAGAAAAGCAGCTAAACCTCAAATTGTTGGGGGAATTGGCCTTAAGGATCTTGATCAACTCCTTCAAGTTAATTTCTGTAAGCTCTGGATTAAGTTTAGGACCCAAAACTCGCTGTGGGTAAAATTCATGTGGGGTAAGTATTGCAAAGATGAGCACCCCACACTAGTCCTAAGGAAAATTGGCGATTCTAGAATTTGGATGAAAATGCTGAAAATCAGACAAATTGCTGAAACCAATTACAGTTGGGAATTGGGTAATGGGGAAATTAAGTTTTGGCTTGACAATTGGTGTCCCAAAGACTGGCTATCCCCCATTACCAATATCGACAATAGTGATTTGAAAGTGGTTGATTGCTGGGATGGTGATGAATGGTCCTTGGGTAAGTTATCAAATCTTCTGAAACCTCACTCTATTACCAAAGTGGCCAGTATAAAGTTTAACAGAATTACAACAGATAAAATCTTATGGCAGACTACTTCCCACCAAAGCCTCACCAAAGCAATATACTCCAAAACTTTCAGTTGGGAGCAAACACTCTGGGGTGATCATTTATGGAATAAATTCATATCCCCTTCTATGTCCTTCTTCTGTTGGAGAATATTTCATAAAATGATCCCTACTGATGACATTCTCAAGCCGAAGGGATTGAGGGGCCCTCTAAATGCTGGCTAAGTAAGAAGGAAGAGGAAACTCTGAATCACTTATTCTTTGAATGCAACTTTGCTCAACAGGTTTGGAAACAATTCCTGAATGAGTTGACAATTGATGAGAAAGAGTTCACTTGGGATAGGCTGGTCAATTGTTGGTTACACTGGAAGATAAGAAAGTATGTTGCTATTCCTTTCACCATTGCTTGGTTCATCTGGATGGAAAGAAACAAGGTCAAATTTGAAGAAGCAACTCCAAATGTGGAGATAACTGCTAGAAATTGTGTAACTTACTTGCATAAGATGATTAATTAGAATGGATTTCCTAACATTTCCAACTCCTGTACACCCATCAATTCTGAACCTATTCAAGTCATCAGAGTCTACTAGAAAACCCCAAATCATCCTATTTTGAAGATTAACACTGATGGAAGCTTTACTAAAAATGGAGCTGGTGTGGGAGGAATCTACAGAAATCATTTGGGTAAGTGCCTGCTGTACTTTTATACCCCAGTACTGGCCAAGGATGCACTGATACTGAACTCATTGCTGTGTATTGGGCAATCAACCTAGCCACTAAGGCTAATTGGAATAGGATTTGGTTGGAAGTAGATTTTGTTGTGATTATTCCCCTCTTAAATCAGGAGGAAGAGACTCCCTGACACTACTCTTACTGGCTAAATAAAATCAGAGATCCCACTAGCAAGATACAAATTCAGTTCACTTTCATCTATAAGAAAGGAAACCAGCCTGCAAACTGGTTGGCCCAACTTGGATCACACTCTAATGAGACTGGGGTTGCTGTCAACCCTCCACCTGCTCTCCTTTATCTGCTGCAAGGAGATATTCAAAATGTCCCCCACATCAGAATGGTCTAATAAGATAAATGATTACTGTGGGGACAGATGCAATCTTACACTTTTCTTTCTGTTGAATCATTGTAGTTTTTTTCTTTTTTTGGGGGTGACATTTAGCATTTTTTGGGGGATTTCTTGGGTTCCTGTATTGAACAAAATAGAGGAGTCCCCAGCTCCCTCTCTAATGTTTGTACGAGTCCTTTTTACTTCAACATGTAGGGAGTCATAAGAAACTCCTTCACCTAATATATATATATATATATATACATATATATATATATATACATATATATAAGTTT
>JXCR01141197.1:134572-184096 GCA_002079205.1 Phalaenopsis hybrid cultivar
TATATATATATATATACTTATTTGCACCCAATTCTATGAATGAAACACTCTTTCATAGAATTGAATGTGATTCTCATATTGTTGTAGAACTCATACTTTATTTCCCGGATCATATATTTCACAACATATTTTAACATTTCAATTAGTCAGATCAAAAAGTAAATTAAGAATGGAGTGAAAAAATCATGACCATTTATTTTATATTTTAAAATTGGCACATCCAAATTATCTCTTCATTTCAACATATCTCAAAGTAGTGAGAAAGACAAAGAAAACTACTTAGACCTCATGAGGAAGATACGACAATATATGAATTTTATAATTAAAAGAAATTTTACAAAACAATAATAAACAAGCACCACTTATTTGTAGCTCTTCCTCTAGGAAAATCCCTTGTAGCCATTTTTGGACTCTTTCTCTCTTTACAACAATTGACTTTCTCTTTAAAGATGTAAGGAAGAAGAAATCTCTCACTTATCTCCCTCTCTAACAACTCTTAAGAGAAATCACTCATAGAATCACCACACTAGATAATAGAACACTCAACTAAACTTAATTACACACTAGCCCCCTCTAACCACTACTTTTTCTGATCAATTTTTGCTCTGAATAAAGCATAATGTTAGTTTTCTAAGAGGTGCCTCCAATAACTCTTCTAAAACTGTCCAAATTCATTGAATCTTTTACAATTTGCCAGTTACCGACTTTGGTACCATCAGCACGTGGTCCGTATTAAATTATGTGCTCTCCGTTAAATGGCGTCGTCGGTGCCCAGTCTGACACTATCGGTACTAATAAGGTTCTAGATTCCTGGTTCATGCTGGCACCCTCGGCACTGAGAATTTTTTTCAAAAACTCCATTTTGATTCTACATTCCATGTTTTTTGCTTCCTTTTGGCTTCTAGTCCTAAAAATCATCAACCTGCAATAAAACATGAAAAATACCTTTTTTAAAAGAGCAATATCACCAAAATGAGTATAAAATATAGTCCTAAAAATGCATATATTTTTGGTGCATCAATTTGCTTCAAAGTTTGAGGGTTAAAGTTTGATTTCAATAGATGATCCCCAAAATTCATAAAGGAGTACATCACTTCCGGAGATATCGTAGTCGTCCTTGTCGGCACCCACCTCATTATCACGATCACTGAGATTTTATATGATTTAAGAACTGTATTAGCATTGAAATCAAGATCCAAATTAGTTTGGTTGTCATTAGTTGCATTACTATTAGAAGTAGTCAAAACACAACTGACAGCGACTTTATATATGCTTAAAAATACAAGTATTTAATACTGTTGCTAGAAGATTCAATTCCCCGGCAACGACGCCAAAAACTTGACAACGACTTTATATATGCTTAAAAATACAAGTATTTAATACTGCTGCTAGTGACTTTATATATGCTTAAAAATACAAGTATTTAATACTGCTGCTAGAAGATTTAATTCCTCAGGAACGGTACCAAAAACTTGACAACGGTTATAGATTTGATAAAGATGTATATATAAAATATTCAATAATGGTAAAGTCAAACTTATCAACAAAAGTATATGTATCGCTCAAGTAATATAGGGCTCTAATGGAGTCCTAGATATCAATCCCACGGGGAGTAATATTAAAGGCTACGAACTAAGATTTTAGAAAAGCAATACTTAATCACAACAATATAATTCTGTCAATAATAGGCAATTGAAATAAATATGTAATTTTAGTAACTCTGAAATAACTAAATCTACTAATAAAGTTTCTAATGTGAAATTCAATATATAAGAAAGCATTCTTCTCCGTGTCAAGAAATTAAAGTGAATGGATAAAGTGAATCAGTTCAAATTGGATTGTGCCAAATAGGAGCATACTCATTCTTTACTTTTTGGTCCAGGCATAAAGAACATTGACTAATTCTATGCTTGGTTACTGAATCTGCGCCTAGGCTGAGAGGATACCGGCTCCCACTTTGGAGCTCCCACGTTCACCTCGCCTGAGGACTAACATCTACACTTCAGCACCCAAACGATACGACCAAATTGGGGATTTGCGTCTGTCACTCTAAAATCTCGAATTCTACGCCCGATAATTTTATTTCCCTATTAATTTGCACCCAACTTCCAAGGGCTTTGACATCCCTGAATCTTAGATTTAATCTTCGCTTAAGTTGTAAAAGTCAACATATTTTAACAAATCAATTGGCCAGATTGAAAGTAAATTAAGATCAAAAGTGAAAAGATCATCACAACTTCTCTAACATTTTCATGGCTCAACCAATTCAAATCACCATTTCATAAAATCTCAAGACAAGGAGACATACAGAGAAAACTACTCAGAACTCATGGGGAAGACACAAGCAAATTCATACAAACTACAACAAGTAAATCACACTGACCTCTAATTCCTCCCCAAGCAAACTCCTCGAATTTCCTCTTAATATCTTCCTTTCTTTACAACACACAAAATACTCCTTCGAAGTGGCAAGGAGGAAGAAATCTCTCACTTTCCCTCCACTTTTACAATCTCCCAAAGAATTCCTCACAATTTAACCTTAAAGTAAACTATCTACACACTAATGGAACCTCTCTAACCTCTAGAGCCTCCAACTCCACTCCTATTTTTGGCCAAAATCTTCTTTTAAAATTGTAGAAGAGTTTCCCCAAGAGTTGCTTAAGCAACCCTCCAAAAATCATCCACATTCAATGCACCTTTTGAGTTAACCTATAATCTAGCCATTGGCGGCCTCGAGGGTGCCGTCAGCGGGCCTTCTAAATTATTTGGCTTGAGTCTCGGGAAAATCTAGCCGTCAGCGCCCTAGTTCAATTCTTCATATTTTTGTCCTTTTCACTCCAAATTCGCTCCTTTTTGCGTAATTTTTCTCCAATGACCATAATTCATCATACCTGCAACAAAACATCAAAAATACCTTTCTTTAAAGTGCAATATCATCAAAATTAGTATAAGATAGGTATGAAAATCTCAACATATTTTCCTTTGGTCAAAATCCCCCAAATTTAACTATTACTTGTCCTCAAGTTATTTTAGTACTATATAAAAGTTATGATCTATTGTAGTAAATTTTTAATTCAGAAATACTATAAGTTTGATTTAAATAAATACCATAGTGAGATTTTTAGAAAAAATTCAAGTAATTAAACTAAATCTGTAGGTATAAGTTTATCTAGTCATTAAGTTTAAAAGTTCTAATTTTCTATTCATTTCAAGAATGATTATATGTTGTAATATCAAGTCACTTAAAATATTCAAATGATAGGAACTTCATGAGAACACTACCAGTAAAAGATGTAAATTCATAAATATAAGTTCAAGAATGTATTTAGGTTTTCCCTTTATGTAGGTCCAGTGAAGCCAATTTTTGATTAGGCATCTCCTCATGCTTCTCCTCCCTTATATATATATATATATATATATATATATATATATTCTTTCTTTTCTTTTATCTTTTTCATTTGAACTGCTTTCAATCCTTTATATTTTTCTTTTCTTTTCAGGGATTGTTTTCAATCCTTTCTTTTTACTTTCTTAAGTGAGGATTACTGTATCTGGATAGCCTTTAATGATTTTGAACATCACCTTTCTTTCCCTAAATTTGAAACTCAAAACACTCCTTTACCTTATAGATATTTCATAGTTTTTACATCATTGAGCCCCAATCTTTTCTTCTAATTCCTTTACCTTATAAATATTTCATAGCTTTTACATCATTGAGCCCCAATCCTTTCTTCTCAAATGAATTTCCAAGATTCTTAATACATCAAAATATCATGCCCTTTACTTTAAATAGTTAACTATAGTCTTTTTCTTTTATACTGAATATCTTAATCTACAAAATAAATTTTAATTACCAAAATATTCTTTTAAATCTACCATAATATTTAAATTTCTACAAAATATAGTTCTCTGAATTAAATTCACTACATCAAATCATATTAATAATTTTTTAAAACATTTAGATTGAGAACATCTAATAGTTAATTTTTTTCTTCCCTCCCAAAAATTTAAATCTTTCAATATGGAATGATACAGGTGGAAAGAAAAATTCTAAATAAAAATCATACCTCAGTATTTTAGGCATTTTCATCATTCTGAAATTTTTGCAGTCCTTCTCCAAATTTTTACTTCACCTAGTCTGTAACATTAGGAACTTTTTATACATATAAATCATTAGAAAATTTGCTTGGTAATGAAATTTTGAAATAAGTACAAAACTAAAAATTATACAAACGCAATATTTCACGAACACATCCACAATACTAAACAAAAACAATTTTAATTAGAATGCAAAATAAAAATCAAATCACATTACAATTTAACAAATTTTAACTACAACACCAAACAAATATAAAAATTGTTAAAATTATCCAATTACAACATAAAAATAAAAATAAAAGTACAAACACACAACATCTATCTCTATTACAAAAATTACAAAAAAAATAAATAAAAGTACACCAACTACTATATGTCAAAATCCCAAACTATGTCTTTGTCTCCTTGTTCAGCAGGTGGATTAAGCTGACACTAAGTATATCTGGGGCGTTCAGGAAAAGTAACATCAGGCTCACCTCTGTAGTGTCGAGCCTGAGCATGGTAGTAAGCTATCTCAAAGTCTGAATGCCTCTGTAGGTACTCACTATCATGATCATGTCTACGTTTTAATCCCCCAATTCTTTCATTTGTTAGCTCTGTACTCTTTCGTGCAAGGTCAACTCATTCATTAAATCAATCATGGTAGGGGAACTAGAAGAAGGAAGGTCATAACTAGTAGAGGAGATATCTCTACTAGTAGAAGTTTCTTGACTTCTACTCCCAGTTCTCCACTTTTCATGGGATTCATAAGTCTTTAAATTAGCTTTACTAATGGGTTCATAAGGTAAACCCATTCCTCATCATCTCCAACTTCAACTCCAAAAAGTTGGTAAAGTGTATAAATAAGGCCAGGATGTCCCAGACCTCCACTTGTTTCACTCCTTGTCGTGGTCAATATATTCTTAAAAATGATTCTCCCCACATATTATTTTGAATACAGAAACTCATAATAGCTCTATCTCTTGTTACTTCACTATGGTAATAGGTAGGTAACAGAGTAGAGGAAATAAAATAGAGTCACGCTTTAGATGTGGCATTCAACATGGAAGCAAAAAAATTTACACGTTCTCATTGCTTTATCTTCCATGTTCCTTTCCCATCAGTGAGAAAGTTGATCACATCATTTAGTGGGTCTTCCATTGTACTGAAGGTTTCATAATGGCAATTATAGGAGTCTTGGACTTCATAAAAGGAGTTAATACTGGCAGCACTAAATTCAACAAAAAATCCCCGCACTTCAATGATCTCGTCCTCAGAATAGAACACATTGACATAAAAATCTTTTATAATATTTGTAGTAGCCTTATTGGTGGTATAACAGAAGTTTTCCCACCTCCACTTGGTAATAACTCGTTCAATTTCTCCTCCCGGACTCTCAAAAACTCGATCTTGTAAACATTTCTTTCCTTCAAATATTGAAGTAAGCCTCGATTGAGCTTTCACATTGACGAAGCGAGAATCGTCAAACTCAAGTCACCTCTTTTTTCGTGGAGCCATTTCAATCTAATCAAAATTATATAAAAATTCCAAAATATACTTCAAATATACAAATAATGGCTTCTAAGAGTGACTCTTAGAGTTCAAAACTAAATTTCTTGGATTTCTTCCCAATATTTTCTTCACATTCTCAAATTTTTTGGATCTTCTCAATGTGGAAGAAATTCACTGTGTGAAAATCAAATATTTTTACGTGGAGTGAAGCTCTTACCAAGAGTTGATCAAATTTGGTGTCTAAATGCTTTGAATTTGTCCCCAAATCCAAGATCTTCAAGCCCTAGATCAAAATTTTCATTTTTAAGAGGAAGGGGATGATGAATAGTGGTGGTTGATTGGTCAAAATCACGGTTATAGATGTTCTTTTTAGGATCTCACCATCGGCAGGGTCTTCGGCGCCGTAAGCGAGCTCTATTGAATTAATATCCTAAGTCTAGGGAAAAGTCCACCATCAGCGGGCTCTATTGAATTGGTTCAATTTTTGGATTTTTGTGATTTTTATAAATTTCAAGCCTCAATGACATACGTTCAATCATTCTAGACATAATTTTAAGTGATTAAATAATGTACTATCACAAATAAAAATTCACAACACAAAACATCACAATTATACATAAATTCCAAGGGTTGCAATACACATTACATGACACACCTAATTTTGGTATTTTCTCAACCTTAATACATCAATTCAGCGTCGCAATCCAAGCCACAACACTCAAAACACTGAAAAGAAACATCCTATGCTCAATCTCAACTATACAGAGATCTAAAAGAAAAATTTAAAAGCAAAGCAAAAATAAAGTTCAAACCAAATTACACACATAGACATATAGGTAGCATGGTAAATCTACTATTATTCTGATTCAATGCTTGATTCTCCTCTGAGATCGCCCATTGATTGCACATGAATTAAGAGATTATATAAGGGTTGGTATGGAAATTCTTTAGTAGAGTCCTCTTCTATTAATTTCATCTTTCTCATCAATCGTATCAAACTATCTTCAATATGTCCAGAGTGAGCAAATTGTTCTTTCATCCTCCAGTCTAGATGATCAAAAAAATCAGAGATATTATTAATTGTATTCGTAACATTTTGTACCTCTTTCTCCAATTTCTTGATTCTGCGCAAGATCACTAGTGTCTTGCCAGACTAAAGGTTGAATAGGCTGTGAATTCTGAGATGATTGATCTACAATAATAGTCATATCATTTTCATCTCTTTTGGTTGGGAATCTCTCAGTTGGGTCCAAAGGCTTCCAAGGTAGAAGTACCTTTTCCAAATTCTCATAAGATACTTGGAACTTGCTGCAAAGTAAGAAAATTATGGAAGGATGTCCAAGCCCATAAGTTGATCCATGAACGATAAGGCCCAAAATAGACTTCACAATTATCGATCCAATATCGATCGTCTGTCCCATTTGGATGCAGTAATTCAGAATAGCATTTTCCTTAGTAACTTTACTGATCCTCATCATCGGCAATAATTTTGCAGAAATGAAGAAGTACCAGTGTTTAGAAACAGAGTTTAGAAGTGTCACAGAAAAACTAACATACCCATTTTCTCTCATTTCCCACTCTTTAGTTTTGTCCGTTAAATATTGATAGATCTCATTCATCAAGTTTTTTTGTCGGGATGAAGTTGGAATAATGGAAAATAGGAACATTCTCGATCATATATAACTCTTTGATCCATGCAGGAGTAAAAGTTATCCATCTACCTCGTACATAGATAACCCCTCTAGTTGATTCCATGCAAATTAGCATAAAATTCCTTCACCATAGGAACAACTAGGGCAGCTGTGGTGTAGCACAACAGTTCCCATCTTCGTCGCACAATCATCTCTTCAAATGACATCGATGGATTATTCAATCCTCGATTTACTAATCCTCTTTCTTTGATTAATCTTTTCTTTGTCAATACCTTGTTGAAGATTTGCTGCGCCTCAGCACTAATGAACTTTCTCCGGTTGAACACTCGCATTCTATGGTTTTCAAGGGAATTGCACACCATAGGGATAAATTTGATGGAGTTTCACTTCATTTTTGGGGAATATATGAATTTAGGAATCAAATTTTAAAATTTAAAACGAGTAATTCCCGACTAAAACAACCAAAAACCGTCCATTCAAACTCCAGAAATCGTCATTCCACTGGTCTCGCCGTCAGCGGCGTCTATGGCGTCTTCAGCGGCGTCAATGGCATCGTCGGCGACATCTATAGCGTCATCGGCGCCCAAGGTAAAAATGGAACAGTTTTGCTCTGGTCCAAATGGGTTTCAAGTTTTTTAATGGATCCAATTTTTATGATGATTCAAGGGTAAATATGAGTATTAGAGTTCAGTACTACCACAAACTAATGATAATTTCAAATAAAGCTACTATAATTGCAATAAAAATAAAGATAACTATAGGTTGCCTCCCATAAAGTGCTTGATTTAACATCATCAGCCCGACATATTCAGGTATTATTCAGGTTAACTGATCATAGAAACCTCTCTAAATTTTGGTCTTTTACCCTCAAAATATAGTTTTAATCTGTGTCCATTTACTTTAAATCTATTCCCAGTCTTTTGATCTTCAATTTCAACATTCCGTAAGTATAAATAAGTCACAATAAAGGGTCCTAACTAATGAGACTTCAATTTCCCAGGGAATGACTTCAGCCTTGTATTGTAAAGCAAAACTTCTTGTCTTGGTTCAAAGTTCTTCTGATTAATCTTTCAATCATGCCATAACTTTAGTTTCTCCTTATAACTTCTATCGTTATCATAAGATTCATTTCTTAATTCTTCCAATTCATTCAATTGTAACAATCTCCTTATAAATTCTATCGTTATCATAAGACTCATTTCTTAATTCTTCCAATTCATTTAATTGTAACAATCTCTTCTTACAGCATCTTTCAAATTATAATTGAATTCTTTAATCGCCCAATATGCTTTATGCTCCAATTCTTACAAGCATCTTTCAAATTATAATTGAATTCTTTAATCGCCCAATCTGTCATTATCATAAGACTCATTTCTTAATTCTTCCAATTCATTTAATTATAACAATCTCTTCTTACCGGCATCTTTCAAATTATAATTGAAATCTTTAATCACCCGATATGCTTTATGCTCCAATTCTATTGGTAAGTGACAAGTGTTTCCAAAAATCTGCCTGTAAGGAGACATTCCAATAGGAGATTTATAAGCAGTTCGGTAAGCCCATAATGCGGTATCGAATCTAGTGGACCTATCTACTCTACTAGGGTTTACAGTCTTTTCAAGTATTTATTTAATCTCTCTATTAGAAACTTCAGCTAACCCACTGGTCTGAGGGTGATAGGCTGTAAAGATTCTATGAATAATATTAAACTTTTCTGGGAATCTCTGAATATATTTATTCCTAAAATGGGATCCTCTGTTAGTGATAATCATTCTCGGCATTTCGTATCTAGTGAAAATATTTTTCATTAAAAATATTGAAACACTTTTAGCGTCACAACGAGGTTAAATCTTGTTCTTTAATCCACTTTGAAATGTAGTCTACTGCAATTAATATGTATAAGTTCTCAAATGAAGGAATAAATGGTCCCATGAAATCGAATCACCAAACATCAAAGATCTCAACTTCTAACATGAAATTCAGAGGCATTTCATTTCTTCTAGATACCCATAAAATCTAATCCCTAAACGTCAAAGATCTCAACTTCTAACATGAAATTCAGAGGCATTTCATTTCTTCTAGATATACTGCCTACTCATTAGCATCAATCATAAGTTTTTATGTATCTGAAAACATCTCTAAAAAGAGTAGGCCAATAGAATCCAGTTTGTAAAATTTTATAAGCTGTTTTATCAATCCCAAATTGTCTTCAAATTCAGAATCATAACATTTCTGAATGATTAGCTCAGTTTCTTCATAAGGTACACATCTTCTCATAATAAGATCCTAAATTTCTGAATGATTAGCTCAGTTTCTTCATAAGGTACACATCTTCTCATAATCAGATCCTTAGATTGTTTATATAAATAAGGCTCATCCCAAAAATATGCTTTCACATCATGAATGAATTTTCTTTGTTGTTGCAGTGTCAGCATGGGTGGCAAAATATCACTTATAATAAAATTAACAATATCAGCATACCATGGTATTTTCCACTCATTAATATTATAAAGTTTTTTATTAGGGAAACTGTCTTTACTTTCAATATTGGTGTCAGATAATTCATGATTTTCTAATCTCGACAAATGATCAGCAATTTAATTATCAGTTCATATCCATCAGTTTGGCATCCTTCTTATGCATCAGATATTTAATAACAAAGTGATCTGTGTGCACAACACATTTAGTCCCAATTAAATAAGATCTAAATTTGTCTAAAGCATACACAATCGTCAGTAACTCTTTTTCAGTAACAGTATAATTAAGTTGAGCATCATTAAGGGTTTTACTAACGTAATATATAACTTTAAAAATATTTTCATACGTTTGTCCAAGAACAACACCAATAGCATAATCACTAGCATTGCACATCAGTTCAAATGGTTTCTCCCAGTTAGGTGAAACACTAGTAGGGGCTATGATTAATTTTTCTTTTAATAACTTAAAGGCATTTAAAAAGTTTTCAGTAAATTCAAATTTCTTGTCCTTTTCTAAAAGTTAGCATAGAGGTTTGGTAATTTTTGCTTCAGTAAATTCAAATTTCTTATCCTTTTCTAAAAGTTGGCATAGAGGTTTAGTAATTTTTGGGAAATCTTTAATAAAACACCTGTAAAAACCAACATGTCCAAGGAAACTCTTAACCTTTTTCACATTAGTAGGAGGTGTTAGTTTAGATATAACTTAAATTTTTGCAGGGTCTGCTTCCATACCATTTTCTGAAATTTTAGGCCCTAACACTAATTCTCATGCAACCATAAATTGACATTTCTCCCAATTTAGAACTAAATTAGTTCTTTCACATAACTCCAAAACTTTTTCAAGATTATTTAAGCATGCATCAAATGATGTTCCAAATACAGAGAAATCATCCATAAATACTTCTAATCCATCATCAATTAACTTACTAAATATAGACATCATACATCTCTGGAATGTTTTAGGCGTGTTACATAATCCGAAAGGCATTCTTCGAAAATCAAAAGTTCCAAAAGGACTAGTAAATGTTATCTTTTCTTGATCCTTAGGAGCAATAGGAATTTGATGGTAACCAGTATATCCATCAAAAAACAAAAATATTTGTGCCCAGCAATTCTATCTACTATTTGGTCTAAAAATGGTAAAGGGAAGTGATCTTTCCTAGTGGCAGTGTTTATTTTCTATAATCAAGCAAATATGCTATCCAATAACTTGTCTGATAGGTATTAATTCATTATTTTCTTTTGTTTCAACAGTCACTCCTCCTTTCTTAGGAACAGAATGAATTGGACTTAACCAAGCACTATCTAAAATAGGATATATAATTTCATTGTCCAACCATTTCAAAATTTCCTTTTTGACTACTTCTTTCATCATTGGGTTTAATCTCCTTTATTTATCAACTCTTGGTTTATATTGTTCATCTATTATAATTTTGTGCATATAGATCGAAGGACTGATTCCCTTAATATCAGCTAAGGTCCAACCAAAAGCTTTCATATCATTATGTGCATACAGATCGAAGGATTGATTCCCTTAATATCAGCTAAGGTCCAACCAAAAGCTTTCTTGTGCATACAGATTGAAGGACTGATTCCTTTAATATCAGCTAAGGTCCAACCAAAAGCTTTCTTTATTGAAGGATTGATTCCCTTAATATCAGCTAAGGTCCAACCAAAAGCTTTCTTATATCTTTTTAAGGTATCTATCAGTCTTTGTTCTTGTAAATCATTTAATTCTGAAGATATAATAATATGTAATGTACTATCCAAAATATTTGCTCTTGCAAATCATTTAATTCCGAAGATATAATAACATGTAATGTAGATGAGTCTCCCAGAACTTACTTTTGCAAATCATTTAATTCTGAAGATATAATAACAAGTAGTGTAAATGAGTTTCCCAGGAACACATACTTCAAGTTGTTAAGCAATATTTTTAACTCAAGTTCAGGTGGTTTTATAGTTGACGGAACTAGATTCTTATCAGCATTTCCTGTAATATCCAGCATCTCAAATCTTCCCTGAACATAATCTAATTCTTTTTTCGTCTAAAACAACTTCATCACTATCTTCAAATTGTTTTTTCTCTTCAAAATGTTCGTTAAAATGCCTATTCATTAGAGTTCACTAATTTCCATGCGAAAACATTCATTGTCTCTTTCAACAACAGGGTATTTCATAGATTTCACAATGTTAAAAGTCACTTCTTGATTGTTAACTCTTATAGTTAATTCTCCATTTTGAAGTTCTATCATAGCTTTTCCAGTAGTTAAAAACGGTCTCCCTAAAATTATAGGTATTTCTTTATTTTCCTCCATATCTAAAACAATGAAATCCAAAGGAAAGATAAATTTATAAATTTTTACTAACACATCTTTTATAACTCCCCTAGGATATGTAACTGAACGATCCACTAACTGAAGAGTTACTGAAGTAGGTGAGACTTCTCCTAATCCTAATCTTTGGAAGATTGATATAGGCATAAGATTAATGTTGGCTCCCAAATCACATAAATCTCTTCCATAAAACTTTTCACCGATAGCACACGGTATAGTGAAACTACCTGGATCTTTTAATTTTTCAGGAAGCTTTTTCTGAATAATTGTACTACACTCTTCGCAAAGTGCAATAGTTTCATTATCAGTGAACTTCATTTTCTTGTTCAAAATATCTTTCATAAACTTCACATAATTGGGCATTTTCTCTAAAGCTTCTACAAAGGGAATATTACCGTTAATTTCTTAAGAATTTCTAAAAACTTAGAAAATTATTTATTTTGTTTGTGTTGCTTCAATTTTTGAGAGAACGGTGGTGGAGGTTTCTCCACAGTAATTTTCATTGGTGTAAGTGGATATTCTAAATCTGGGTATTCATGATCCTTTTCTTTTTCTGTATCAATTTTCTCCTTTTCTTTTTCTGTATCAACTTTCTCCTTTTCAGTTTTCGTTTCTTTCTGAACTCTTGTTTCCAATTCTTTTCCACTTCTTAATTGTATCATTTTTATTTGTTATTTTCCTTGATCTTTAGGATTTAGTTCCACAGTACTACGAAAAGTTCCTAATATTTGGTTACTAAGCACAGTAGCGATATGCCCTAATTGATTTTCAATATTTATAATAGCAGTTCTTTGATTTTATAATTGATTTCCTTGAATTTGTAATTAATTTCCTTGAATCTGCAATTGTTGACCCATGTTTAATATCATCTCATCCATAGACAACTTCTTTTCCTTAATTTGAGTGTTACTATTAAATCCTGGAGGATAAGAAGGTCCATAATTAACAATTTCTTGGTTGGATGAATTTCCTAATGGGTTCACTGGGTTGTTCCCCCATTATTATTTTTTAGAAGGGTTGTTATTCCAATTAAAATTAGGATTATTCTTCCAACCTGGATTATAATGGTTTGAATAAGGATTGTTGAGTCTATTATTAATAGCATTAAAAGTCTCATATGAAGGTTCAACATCCACAAATTACCCAGATGAATTCTCTTCCATCATAGTAGGTGTTGGAGAATAATTCATCCCATAATGATCTAAATTCTTTGATATTGCAACAATCTGCGAAGCAAACATAGATATTGCATTAGAATCATGGATACTTTTGATATTGCAGCAATCTGCAAAGCTAACATAGATATTGCAGCAGAATCATGGATACTAGCTAACAGTAATTTGTGAAGCTAACATAGATATTGCATCAGAATCATGGATACTAGCTACTCTTTTAGTAGCAATCTGTGAAGCTAACGTAGATATTGCATCAGAATCATGGATACTAGCTACTCTTTTAGCCAATCTGTGAAGCTAACATAGATATTGCATCAGAATCATGGATACTAGATACTCTTTTAGGATTTACTATCATAGGAGGTGTTGAAGAATAATTCATCCCATAATGATTTAATTTCTTTGATATTGCAGCCTGCAAAGCTAACATAGATATTGCATCAGAATCGTGGATACTAGCTACTCTTTTAGGATTTACCCTTTCAGAGGGCCATTGAAAATTATTAGTAGCCATCTCTTCCATTAAAGAATAAGCCTCATCAAAAGGTTTTGACATTCAAGAACCACCAGCAGCAACATCTATAATTGATCTAAGTAATCCCACTAATCCATTATAAAAAGTTTGAATTATCAACCAATCTGGTAAGGAATGATGAGGGCACTTCCTAAGAAGATCTTTAAATCTCTCTCAAGTTTCATATATCAACTCTCCATCAATCTGACAAAATGATGTTATGTCATTTCTAAGTTTAGCAGTTTTGGATGAAGGAAATATTTGGATAGAAATTTTTGTGAAAGTTCTCCCCAAGTTCTAATAGATCCTGGTGCTAATGAATTTAACCACATCGTAGCCTTTTTCCTAAGTGAAAAAGGAAAAAGTCTAAGTCTAACAGCATCGTTTGAAACTCTGTCATATTTAAAAGTAGCACACAGCTCTAAAAAACTAGCGAGGTGTAAGTTCGGATCTTCATTTGGTGTACCTCCAAATTGATTGCTTTTTAAGAAACTAGCGAGGTGTAAATTAGGATCTTCATTTGGTGTACCTCCGAATTGATTGTTTTGTACGAACTAGCGAGGTGTAAGTTAGGATCTTCATTTGGTGTACCTCCAAATTGATTGTTTTGTACCGCGAGGTGTAAATTAGGATCTTCATTTGGTGTGCCTCTGAATTGATTGTTTTGTACCATTTGGATTAGGTTTAAGCTTAAATGAATTAGCAGCTACATCAGGATTTTGGATAGATAAGTGAATTTCAAATTTAAGCTCAAATGAATTAGAAGCTACATCAAGATTTTGGATAGATAAGTGAATTTCATCTGTTGTAGACAAATGAATTAGTGGCTACATCAGGATTTTGGATAGATAAGTGAATTTCATCTGCTGTAGGATTTGCATAGTCTCTTAGGGGTCTATAGCAGCTTACAAAATTTAGTATAGATAAGTGAATTTCATCTGCTGTAGGATTTGCATAAGCTCGTAAACGTCTAGGTTGGTGTTCATTTTCTATTCCTTGATTTTTTACATTGTTTTCCATTGTGTTAGAATTTCTAGGTTCTCTTCTTAGTCTTCTAATTCTTCTAACAGTGCGTTCTAATTTTGAATCGTAAGGTATAAGATTTTCAGGTCCAAATTTATACATACAATTGAAATCAGTACAAAGAAAAATAGTTAACTAAATATGAAAATAAGTTGCAATTCCAGTAAATGTTTTCTAATAGTCCTAAATTGTCCATTACTCTAATTATGATTATTGTTTACTCCTCGGCAACGACACGAAAAACTTGACAGCGACTTTATATAAGTATTAAAAATATAAGTATTTAATACTGCTGCTAGAAGATTTAATTCCCCGGCAAAGGCGCCAAAAACTTGACAGCGACTTTATATATGCTTAAAAATACAAGTATTTAATATTGCTGCTAGAAGATTTAATTCCTCAGCAACGACTTAACAAACTTGACAACAGTTATAGATTTGATAAAGATGTATATATGAAATATTCAATAATGGTAAAGTCACACTTATGAACGCAAGTATACTTATCGAGCAAGTAATATAGGGCTCTAATGGAGTCTTTGATATTGATCCCATAGGGAGTAATATTAGAGGCTATGAACTAAGATTTTAGAAAAGCAATACTTAATCATAACAATATAATTCAAATTGCTTATCTGTCACTAATAGGCAATTGAAATCTTATTAGTAACTAAATCTACTAATAAAGTTTCTAATGTGAAATTCAATATATAAGAAAGCATCGTTCTTCTTATCAAGAAATTAAAGTGAATGGATAAAGTGAATCAGCTCAAATTGGATTGTGTCAAATCGAAGCATAACTATTCTTTACCCTTTGGTCTAGGCATAAACAACATTGACTAATCCTATGCTTGGTTACTGAATCTGTGACTAGGCTGGGAGGATACCGGATCTGACTTTGGGGTTCCCACATTCCCCTCACCTGAGGGCTAACATCTACACTTCAACAATCAAACGATAGGACCAAATTGGGGATTTTAGTCTGTCACTCTAAAATCTCCAATTCTACGCCAATAATTTTAACCTATTTATTTTCACCCAACTTCCAAGGGCTTTGACCTCCATGAATCTTGGATGTTATCTTCACTTTGGTTGTAAAACTTAGCATATTTCAACAAATCAATTGGCCAAATTGAAAGTAAATTAAGATCAAAGTGAAAATATCATCACAACTTCTCTAAAATTTTCATCGCTCAACCAATTCAAATCATCATTTCACAAAATCTTAAGATAAGGAGAACGACAGAGAAATTCTTCAAAACTCATGGGAAAGACATAACAAAACTCAGAATTTATATATAAAAGTAAAGTCATACAAACTACAGCAAGTAAATAATACTTATCTCTAATTCCTCCCCAAGAAAACTTTTCAAAGTTCCTCTGAATCTCTTCCTTTCCTTACAGCACACAGAATTCTCCTTCGAAGCGGCAAGGAGGAATAAATCTCTCACTTTCCCTCCACTCTTACAATCTCTCAAAGAATTCCTCACAATGTAACCCTAAAGTAAACTCTCTACACACTACCAGAACCTCTCTAACCTCCAGAGCCTCCAACTCCCCTCCTATTTTTGGCTAAAATCTTCTTTTAAAGTTGTAAAAGAGTTTTTCCAAGAGTTGCCTAAGCATCCCTCCAAAAATTGTCCACATTCAATGCACCTTTTGAGTTGACCGCCAATCTTTCCGTCGGTGCCCTAGTTCAATTCCTCATTTTTTGGTCCTTTTCACTCCAAATTCACTCCTTCTTGCAGCTTTTTGCACCAATGACCATAATTCATCATACCTGTAACAAAACATCAAAAATACCTTTCTTTAAAGTGCAATATCATCAATATCAGTATAAAATAGGTATGAAAATCTCCACATATTTTCCTTTGGTCAAAATCAATATAGAACTCTTCTCATTATAGTACCCCATGGGGGCAAACAAATAATCATATAGAGTCAGAGGTTCGAGGGATTTCTCCTCCAAATCAAAAATAACCTTTCTAGGAAAAGCAGCTCCTTGGCTAGTCTTCAGGTCTTCAGTCTTCTTTTTCTCTGTGGTCTTCTCTGTCTTCTTCCTATGAGGTGGCTCTTCAACTGTAATCGATGATGTTGGCTTAGTACGTCTCAAAATCTAAACTGAAGCATACACCAAAGTTGTCTAAATCTCATGTAGCATCTTCTTTGAGGATTTTTCCCATGTTGCACTCCATCCACCATCGGCTGCATAGGAGACAATTGAAACAATAGGATTGGTTGAATTGACATTGACAGAACCTCTTTCAAGTTCTTTCATGTACTCTTTCTGGATCGTTATGTTCCCCTTCTTGAGAGTGGTCTTGAGCCAATTCTTGAAAGTGAAGCAACCCTCTATTGTATGCCCAAGCATCCTGTGATAAAAAGAGTACAATGGATTATCCTTCCTGTCCACCTCCTCTACCCTCTTGGGTTCTGGCAACAGGAAATCAAATCTCTTAATCAGGATGTGGAACATCTTACCAACTGCTTCATCCTTAAAAGGATAGACATTTCTAAGGAGCTCTGACATAGAGCGTCTTCCCTCTATCTATTAGTACCTCTGCTAAGCTGACATTTGATCACGTTGTTATGGCTGTTGGTAACCTTCTCATGGTCACTCCATTTATATCTACATTGACTGCTTTCTTTTATTCACTACGGCAACAGTCTCAAATTTCTTCTCAAAGGCTTTGACCAGTTTCTACTTCTCGCTCTTCTCCATGAAACTGAGTTGCTTAACTTCTTCTTGAAGGTTGTCGGCCTTGCTAAGCAATTTCTTGAAAATCTTAATGGTAAAACCCTTGAAGAGAAATGCTATTAGGCCATGGATACTCTTCAGTAGATTCCCAATAGTATGTTATTCTTGAAACTCTGGTTCACATTTCATACTTAAATTCCTCCATTGTAGAATATAGTCCACCAATGTCTCATCTGGTCACTATTTCTCGACCACAGGATCACCGATGGTGATGTGGTACTAAGCCCCAAGAAACCTCTTGACAAAGAGGTTTTCGAACTCTACAAATATTTTCACTGAACATTTGGCAGCTTTGGGTACCAATCGAAGGCAACACCGGAGAGGCTATTAATAAACTGATGAAAAAATAAAGCATCACTGCCCCCCGAGCTGCAACAACTTGTGCGAAAGTGAGAAATATGTTGTCACGGGTTTTCTGTCCCTTTGAAAGTCTTAAATAGAGATGGTACAAAGCCTTTAGAATATGTTCTACCCCTAAAAATTAATTCCCCTTATTTATACAAGGCTAGTACCTCTCACACCTATTTTTATACTACCAGTTTAATACCCTTTTATGGTATTAGACTTTGGATGGAATCCTACTTTGGTTGCTCTTCTATTGATGGAGGTCAATTCTTTTCTTCCATCCATGATCTAGATAAATTTTGCAGGCGGTTCCTTTGGCGGTTGAGGCTAACTCTGAAGCAAGCTATGAAGTCCATCTCTTCTCCATTCTCTTTTCTATGTAATTGATAATCTCATCCCTCTATAAATGGAGACTTTATTTTTCCTTTGGGTCATCTCCTTCTACTGGTGTGTGAGCCTCTCACAAAGATGATGACGCTCGAGTCTCAACGACATTCACTTCGGCATACGCCTAATCCATGTAATCAACCAAATCTTCTTTTTCATCATCATTAGACTCATTCTTCCTTTCTTAGGACAATTGCTTGAGATCTATCCACAGTTTCTCCAACATTGCTTCAATCAAACTTTCATTAAGGGTTTTAATATCCACTAGCAATGGTTGATAAATCTTCTCCTCTAAGGTAATAATGATGTCCTCAGGCTCTTGATTCTCCTCAAAACTTTTGACTTTGATCCTACCAGTAAGAATCAGCTCAGTGATATTAGATTTCCACACCATCTCTTTTTTTGTCGACAGCCTAGGGCCTGATGGCTTGTCGGTAGTACCAACACATCTATGCGTGGTGAGAGCCCTAACATGTGGAGCAGATACTATGGTATATGATCCATCATCTCTACTTGATCCTTTCTTAGAAATGGGTTTTTTTTTATAGAACTAGACTCAGTCCGAGGCAGGCCTTGGTTTGGACTCGTCCCATCCTATTAAGAATATTAGCAACTGAATAATTTTCCTTTACTGCTAGCCACTCAATTATAGTTCATAATCGATCCATTGGCATAGCCTTGGTTTTATTTTCCCTCTGAATTTTGTACTATAAAGGTTCAGGTGGCGTAGCAACAATCTTTCTGGTATCTTCCTCGTCATGAGCAGTAGATAGTAAGTTGAACCTGCTCCCTCCCAATAGTGGTGAGGACTCGGGTAAACCAAACTCATCTTGTACATCCTTTATAGAGGAAACATCTTTAGTAACTTTCATCTTCTTTATCTTAGCAATGTTCCTATTCTTATTTCATCTTTGTGCTTGGGTCAAAGGTGTGCAACTCAAGCTAGATCACACTTCAAACATAAAAGGTTTCACAAAGAAAGTTGAACCCTTCGTAGTGACATGTGCATCATCCACTTGAACACCTTTTCCCTTGAATGTGGAGGGAATAGCGACAGGTGCAGTGACGACTAGACCATCGAGGGTAGCAACAACCGACCTGAGGTACTTACCACGGCTCTAACAAACTTTGCAGAAATGGTAGAAGTCTTTTCAACAAACACATTCTTCAAGGGCAGGAACTCCTAGATTGACCTCAAGTTGAACTCCACTATTGGCTCAATAGTCTCAGACATCTTCGTTATCAAAATGGTGACACTAATGCTTCCATACTTAATCTCAGTATTGTCAAACCCTTGTTCGAAACAAATGACTACTCCTTTGAGTAGCTAGCTCTTGTTCACGGCCAAGTCCATCTCAGTAGCAATGGATAAAATTAACTTTGGTGCAGAAATTCTTCTGCAATAGGATTTAGAATGATAGTTTCATCCTATGCTTCCTTCTATTGTGGAAATTTCAGGAAGAAAAGAACTGAACCAACAAATGGGTTGCTTCTTTCAAAACATGTTCGAACACTTATTTATTTATCTTATTTTAATTTATTTATGTGGTCAACTTTCTAAATTTTATCAGACATTATTTCGTTGAAAATTATTTGAAGAAAGTTTTAAAGAGAGGAAAATCGGCATAATTTTTTGGCAACAAATTATTCACAGGGGAGAATGAAGAAAAAACAAAGGACCCAATCCAAACAAGCAAAAAAGGATGGACTTTGCACCAATCTCACTTTGACAAATCTGCTCCTAGTCTAACACCTATTGGGGGTCAACCCCATTTCTGAGAGGTGTGAGGTTCCTGGAACCTCTGTGCTTCAGGGTGTCTAAATAATTGCTCCAGAATCCAAGAAGAGTTGACTACACCTGCTCAAGATAGAAATGAGTGTGGTATGCCAACAGAAGAATTGTAGCTTGGCTCACGAGGGGCATGGGTGTGCTACCAATTTATGAGAGAAAAGAAATTTGAATAATAAAGGAAAGAGAAACTAACCCCTAGAAGAGTCACCAGAAATTGTCAGTCACCAATTCCAATACATGGGAAGGAGTATAATTTGGCTCCGAATTTATGGGAAGGAGTATTATTTGGCTCTAAATATATTGAGCTCAAAAAAGGTTACAAAAGGGGGAGGGGAGGTGGATCCTCAATTCTAAAGAGCAAAAAAAGTACATAAAAATCCTAGGGGTTCCTACGCCCACATTACAACCCACCCAAAATAAGAGAAAACAACTACCAAAACATACTAGTATACCAAAAACAAAACAAAAGAATACCAAAATCCCAAAAAGCCAAACAAAGGCCCTCCAAAATCATAACAATAAGCATATGTGGAAACCATGCACTGAATAATAGTGTAAACATCCAAAAGAATCTTTCTTATCCTGCAATGTGTATATCTAGCATATTCAGCAGCATCCTCAAGATCCAGATCTGAAATCAGACCCACTGAAGAAATAGAAGCATAAAAGAGAAGATGGAGAATACTGTAACAAAGAAATTCAGAAACAACAGACTGCAAACTAAAGTAGAAAAATAATAACTGAGTGACAGAAAATTGCATATCCCAAAAATGCAAATACAACAAACATCAGCTGAAAGCTGAGAGAGCTAGAAAGCTGCAAATCCCAAAATATATAAAGGAAAAAACTAAATTCTGATGTAAAGAGCATCCAGCATATCCCCCACAATGAATGTATTAAGATAAGAGGCAGGTTTAAGGCCAACAAACATTTCAGCAGTCCCTCGTTTTGATAGCTAGTCAGTTAGGGAGTTACCTTCCCAAAATATGAAACTAAAATGAACCATAAGCTGTTGTGTGTTAATATTGTCCTAGATGCAGTTTACAACGCTGATAAGAAACCTAACAGGTTTAGTAGCTGTAGTGAGGATTTCAAAAAGACAATGTGAGTCTGTTTCAATAATAACATTCATAAACTAAAAAGACACAACCACCTTTAAAACAAGTGAGACAACCCAACCTTGAGCCTCGAGTGTAAAGGTAGCATTTACAGGTGAGGCAGAGTAAGCAAGAAATTTTCCTAATGCATCTCTAAACAACCCACTAGCGCTAATAATAGAGGAATGCCAACTTCCATCAATATTAGCTTTAACCCAGCCAGAAGAGGGGGGTTGTCACCTTACCAAGGTCGGGCTCCTACCCCTCTCAAGCACAAGAAAAGCATGCCTACTATTCAAACTTCTACTAGCTTTAAAAAAAATTTACAAGTAAATATGAAATAGAAGTAGAGGGGTTAGTTGGGGAAGCCTCATATTTGAAACTGTTTCTTGCATTTCAAATGAACCACAACACAGTAAGAGGAAAATAGTGCAATTTTTTAATAGTCTGAGATGCAGTTTTCCAAGAAAATAGAAAATCCTCCATGTTAAACCTGAGGGGCCAAACCACCACGAAGGAACTTCCTATCATTGTCCAAATTTCATTGGCAAAACAACAATCATGAAAAAGAAGATGTGTTGTTTTTTCAGCATTCTTTCGTATATATAAAATAGATACAATACAACCCCTTCAACTTAAGAATGTCATCTAGAGGTACCATGGAGGAAACAATCTCCATAAGAAGAGATAAATGGAGAGAGAGAGAGAGAGATGAAAGCAAGTCATATTAAAAGTCCCCACTTCTAGTTGTGGAATCTATGTATTTATGAGTAAAGCATTTTAGCAGTAGACATAGTTGTAATAATTTTCCAAATAGGAGTATCCTTCATGTGTTTTTTTATAGGAATTATAAAAATTTGAGGAGCTTGATCCCCCACCAAGGACCAAAGTTTGTTTATGTTCAATTCTCCTTCATTCCTATAATAGAGACAAGGAAGTGTGTGTCAGAAAGGGAGTGGGGTAGAGCAGTAAGGTTAGACATAACCCATTGATCATGCTAGAAATATATTTTACGATCCCCCACATCCCAAAAAATGAAATTAACAATTGTAGATCTGACATGCAGGATGGCTTTCCAAGGCTTGGAGTCCCCAACCTTCCATGTGACAGTGTAGGGGTGTGCCTGCTGCAATATTTATGATTCATAAATTATGCCCACAATGAGTCATCAGCCAAAAATTTAAACCAAAGCTTGTACATATTGATTTCCACAAGATGCTACAGAGTTCTAAAACCTAGGCCACCGAAAGAAGAGCTTTTGCATGATTTTTTCCAATCAGCCCAAGTTTTGCTAGTATCACCAACCAACCAAAGAAATTTATTGAAAAGAGTTTTAAGAGCTCTTTGAGTACCCTTCTTAATTTTAAGTATCTGCATAACATACAAGGAAATGCTGAAGGGAACACTTTTCAACAAGGTTAGCCTACCACCATTTGATGGGAAAACATTTCTCTAATCAATAATTTTGGATTTAATTTTATCCACCACATCATCCATTTGTATTTGATTCATCCTTCCTCTAAGGATGTTAACCTCCATGTATTTAATGGGCAGATGTGCAACTTGGAAACCAGTAAAGGTAGTTGCTCAATCAGTTGTATTGCAATAAACTGATTTCCCAAAGTATAAAGAACATTTAGATTTGTTAAAATATAAGCAAAAGGTGCTTTGAAATAAATTAAGTAGTTGCAGAATATCTTTTATAGTAGACCTACTAGTATTGGGGAAAAGTATAGCATCATCAGAATATGCTAGGTGGCTAACCAAAACTTTCAATTTATGGGAAATATGAATGTGGTGATGTTGAATATGTAAATTATTTTAATAGATGACATAAATAGTCAAAAGCAATGACAAACATAGTGGGGGAGAGTGGATCACCCTTTTTAATGCCTCTATGTGCTAAAAAGTGCCGAAAAGAAACCATAAGCTTTACCATTAACTAAGACACTATAATGATTTTTCTCCAACAATATTTTTATAAGAGAACAAAAAATCATAGTTAAGGCCCTTAGCTCTCAAAATATTAAGGATGAAATCCCAACTAATAGTGCCAAAAGCCTTCTTAATATCAAGTTTAAGGATCATGTTTCCACCTCTACATTTCTTGTCTAAATCCACTATCATTTCCTGAGCAAGTAAAACGCTATTAGTAATCTCTCTACCCTTAATAAAATTAGATATTATGGGAAATTAATAGTGGATAGATGTGGCTAAAGTTTTTTTACAATTAGCTTGCTCAGAACATTAAAAAACAGAGGTAATAGAGATGAGATGAAAGTTATCCTAACTTACCTTATCATTGCTCTTGAGAATAAGCACAATCAAAGCAAAATTAAAATATTTTCTTGGATTCTCATCAAAGAAAAAAGTTTGCATAAAGATGATAACCTATTTCTTAATGATGTCCCAAAAATGAATATAGAAAGTAGAAGTAAGGCCTTCCGGGCCTGAGGCTTTATTTGGATTGATAGCTTCAAAAGAAGAGAAATTTTCATGTTCAGTAAGAACCTAACAGAGTTAAAAGGCAGATACATGGTCCTTTTCTTTAGCAAAAACGACAGTGTCAACCAGTTTCACCTATAAAATGGAATGAAAAATTTCAGTAAAATGAAGAACACCACTATTACTAGTTTCTTTAGCATTATTGATAATATCATCATTGTAATTTCTATACCACATTATATTATTTATATTCTTTCTATGTTTGAGGGGGCATGAAAGAATTTAGTATTTTTGTCCCCAGCAATTAAGGAAACATTATTAGCCTTGTGTTGTTAAAAACCTTCCTCCAAAGAGATTGCATCCAAAAGAGCTAAATGAGCCTTAGCCACTCATCAAACAAAGAAAGGGAAACAATGACCTGGACTCTAATTGATCAACATTTTTGTTGAGCTTTGATGATTTTTGTATGGACATTACCATAGACTTGAAAGTTCCATATACTTAAATGAGCAACCACTTTCTTATGAATTTGCCATAGATTGAACCAAGGGGTACCAACACCATCATGTTTCCACAACTGAGTAAAGGTAACTAGTCATTCATTATTATGCTAATGATTTATAAGAGTAAAACCTTATGACAAACCTGGTTATTAAAGACCATTTTGTCTTTTTTTTTCAATTGATTTTGAGCTCGTAGTGTTTCAACAATGTTCATTATTACTAGTGTTCCTTTCCTAAGCCTCATTAAAAAATTTTAAATCAACTCTAGTTCACTATTGAGCTCATAAATATTGAAGGGTAAAATTGTAATTTTGTAATATTTTTATGATATTATGTTTAATCTTCATTGGGAGATTGAATTGCACGTAACCATAGATTGAGGGTTTAAATTAGTGAATTATTATCTTCTTTACTCATCCCCCTCACTTCAGGATCATCAAAGAGTTGATTGTCTCCCAATCATTAACTATTAAATTTATTAGAATATTACCTTTTATAGATAGAGAAGTGAATTGGTTTCTATCCTTTTAACCGTTTGTGTTTCAATCACTTTAAAGTATTAACTGTCATATTTATTACCCATTTACCCTCTCATTTAACCTAAATTTTAATTTGGAGTTCAAAATTCAAAAATTACTATTTTACCCCTAGGGTTCCTTGCATCATAATTTCTTCAATTTAACTCAAATGACTTTAAAAGTTTGTTATTAGCCTACTCATGGGTTAAATTACACAAAAGAGGAGAATTTATATTATTTTTATTATTTAAATTTTTTAGATTTATTTTAACTCAAAATTGAGAATTTTCAACATTAAATAATTGTACTAACCAAAATATCTTTTCTGGCCGTAGGATAATTTTAAGAGGTTTACTTAGTACAGAAGATCACAAGAAATAAAATTTGATTTTTAAAACTTTACTTTAATTTTTATGATTTTTAGTTGATTTTAGTAATTAAATAATGAGAAAATATCTTCTTATTTCAAATATTAACTTTTATATTTTTCTTAAACCTTTCTAACCTGAACAAACTCAGATAAATTTATCTTCTATGTTTTTTATTGTTCTTTATTTTTCGTAATTATTTTATTCAAAAATAAGAGAAAATTCATTTAAATACTAAAAATAGTATTTTACATCCTTAAAATATATGAAAATTTTTTTAAAGTTATTTTCTATAATTGGAAAGTAATTTGAGATATTTTGAGGTATATTTATTATTTTGTGACTTTTAATTTTTTTAATTGTTCATAAATTGAAGAATAGGTCAAAATTAAACTTTTTATTTTGACTTCAATTTTATTTTCTTATGTCCTATGGTCTTAAAAAATCACTCAAACCAATTTTTACAAATTTGTACTATTTATTTTAATTTATATAATTGTTTTAAGCAAAAATTCATATTTACTTGCAAAAACATTATTATATTAAAAATAAATTTTGTGGCTTCCAAATTTTTACAAGGATTTTACAAGATCATTTTCTTCATTTTGGGATGTTTTGATGATTTTTTGAATTATTTTGTATTTTTCTAATTTTTTAATAATTTTTATTAATTTTAAATGGAAAAGTATATTTTGAACCTTTCAAATTTAATTTTTATTTTTGTTAAGTTACCTTGACCATAGTGAACCTACCAAACCTGCTTTTTGATTTTTCAATTTTTATTTTATTTTTATAATTTTTTAATTGAAATAGTACCAAGAGTTTAAGAAAAATAAGGCTTTTGATCATATGGATGCTCTGTGACCTTGGAAAAATCAGAGGAGGTCCCCAACGTCATTAGGAGTAAACCCTCAAAATTTCAATTAATTTGGATAATTATTTAATTAATTAGAATTAATTATCCCTTTAGTTTTTTAAATAATGAGAATTATATTTCCATGTGGAAAAGGAAGGCATCCGTTCATCATGCCCAATCACCCTAACCAGAGAATTGTTCGTGTTCTAACCCTAAGCTTTCGCTTGATACTAAATCAAATCAAGTACGGTTAGTACCTACACCTTCATCTAAGTGAGATGAACACATCTAATAGCTAGACACGCATGAAATGCAAATATTCTTCACAAAGTTCAAAATAGAGGGAAAAATTAGGGATTTTTATTCATACCTTCTCTCAAGAGGTGGGACCTCAATTAGGTTTGTTCTTGAACTTTGTCTTGGCCTTGCGAACCTTCTCCATTCATCAACTTGAGATGTCCTTGGGTCTAAGTATGATTTCAATCAAGAGGTGGATTGGGCTAGGTCTAAGACAAGGTTACGGTGCCTGGAAAGAGCTCATTTTTATGAGGGAAGTCTCCTTAAGCTCTGGTGAAGCTTAAGGATGGCTCAATTTGAGATTTTGATGGACTTTGAGGTATGACCGTGAAATGCTCTAGAGTTTGAGCTCAAAATTAGGGCTGAGAAGTGGGGATGAAGGTATAAAAATGATTGGAATAAGCTTAAAGACACTAGATTTAGGGATTGAAATGATTTTAGCAAAGATTCCCCAAGTTTGTGCACTTCTCCCCCTTTGACCGGGGGGTAATGGCTAATAGAGGAGAAAGGAAGGCTCAATTGGGCTGGCCAGTGAGAGTAATGGCATACTTAAGTGGAGGGATGAAGAAGGCATAACAAAATCAATAATTAAAAGAGGCTATGGTGGTCATATTTGTGATTTCTACTAAATTACAAATTTGACCTTTTTAGTACATAATCCTTTAAACACTTAAATAATTAAAACTAATAAAATTTAAAATCACATAATAATGAATTAGCTTAGTTATTGAATTGTAATAAAATTTGTTTAATTAAAAGAAAATGGAGGTTTAGTTGTAAATTTTTTAAATTACACTTGTAAACCCAATCTTATTTTAACCTTTGAAAATAAAACTCCTAAACTTAAGGCTTAATAAGCTTAACTTGAAATCATTAACTAAACTATATGAAAACATTAAAACTCTTGTGTTGGAAGTGAATTTGGGTATGTTTAAAATCATGAGAAGACCTTTCTTAATACAAAGCACAGTAAAAAAAACTGCTAAGACTGGAAAATTTAACTAAGCAATTTAAAATTAGCAATGAAAAATTTTAGAAAACGCATTAAGTCTAAGTGATTTTAAGTAAAAAATGATAAATTTGCCAATATACCCTTGATACACTAAAATCATAATGACTTCACCTAGAAAACATCAAATCAAATGAAATATTCATCGATAAATTCAGTAAATCTAGATATGTAAGTAGTTAAGCAATAAAATTGTGAACTAACATTACAAAACTAAGACTACGCTAAAACCAAATCAAATCCATAAAATCCGTAAATCATTGATACTCAAAGTGAACTATAAAACAAAAATTCACTAAAACTTGACTTGAACTTAGTTAAATAAGCCTTGTTTTGTGAGGAACCCTTAGATGAGGTAACCCATGATTAAACAAAAAACCCTCTCATTATTTGTAACCAAACAAACCAATAACATTAATGATCCCGGGATGATAGAACTATAGGATCTTAACCAAGAACTTCACATAAAAATAGTTAAAAGGCAATCCTTCTAAAAATCAAATGAAAGTTTCATAAGATAAAAAGTCATAAAATCATAAAATCTAAATATCATTAAAAAGTAAAGTAAACCCCTAAACAAAAAATAAAAATTAAATGCAAATTGAAAAAAATAAGTAACCCCCACATCTATGAAGGTTTCTTGGACAATGCAACCTTTGTTTGCTAGCATAAATCTTCAGATCTGATTGGATTAATTACATTTTCTAATTAAGTTGATAAAAGGCATGTTGACGTCTTTTTTGGGTGAGTTCATTCCTCTCTAGAACCCTTGGATCTAACCTTAAGATGTTTCTAGTGGCTCTCTTAAATGACTAAGGAAAAAATCAATAGTAATGTAGAACTTCAAACAAATCTTCACTCCTTAGGGTTTCTTATTTTAGACCCAAAATTTTCAACTTTTGGTTAAGACAATTACAGTTTAGACATTAAAGCCCAAGTTGATTTCCAAAAAGGTGGAAATGACATAGTTGATCCACAACTAAATCCACCTAAACTCAAATCAACTATTACGAGGAAATTTTGACGTAAAGAAATTAAATCATCAAATAAGTTAATTCAATAAGAAGAACTAAAATCAATGCCATAAAAATTTATCAAATATGTCTAACCAAACTTAACCTTAATTAAAATTTTAAACCAAACAATTAAACATCAAATAATTGACCAAATAAAAAATTAAACTCACCAAAATATACAAAATTGATCAACCTAATATTGAAAATGGAGTAAAATAAATTAATAATGTAATCAGTTGATTTTTTTCAAGTTGATATAAGAAATTCAAATCACCGATTAATTGAGTCCCTAAATTTAAAATTAACACAAATAAAAAAAATCAGAAATTCCAAATCATAATAAAGCTCTACCCTAGACCCTAATCGAAAGCAAAAGGCCTAAAGCCCATGATCCAAGGCTAAACCCTAAAACCAATCAATGTCACAATGAACCATTATAAAACCAAAATGAAATCAAAATTTAGTTATGTTCAAAAAAACAAAAAAGGAAACATTCAATGTTGCTAAATTCCAAAAATTCAACAGATGGCAACTAGGTCAAACCAACCAAAATAAGGACATAAGAGATTATGGGTGGACCAGAATGGAGCTTAGCCTCCAAGCCCAAGCTATCACCAATTGCTCTGAGCCTCTCTAATGCTACCTCCACCACCATTGGTTCTCATCAAGCCCAAAACATCCAAAAATTAAGATGCTCTTTCTTCTTAATCAATGCCTCTAGCCACCCTCTTTCCAAGCTCCACTAAGCTCATAGATATTCCACAAGCATTTCCAAGCTCTCCAATGGCCTCCCATGGCCACAACAGGCCTCAACCAGAGGGCTTTCCTAGTAGATCAAATACCACAACCACTCATCCAAACTTTGATACCAAAATTGAAGCCACATATTATAATAGCCAATTCCCAAAATTTTCAATCCTCATTCCTCATCCCAAAACCCTAATTTTATCAATTAAAATTAGGACCTCCTATGGCTTAACCACCAACTTTATCAAACCTAAAAATTAATCATCCCAAAAGCTTCACAAAGATCAAAAATCACCTTCCCAATAAATTTTTGTTTGCCTCATAACCTCCAACCTACTCCAACACTGACCCAAACTGCCTTCAAGTTTAGACCATTTAAGGACCCAATTTCAAATAAAATTGAAGCTTGGAGGTGGTGTGCAAATCTAAGGTGATCAACCCTGTCAACCCCAGTTGAGGCCTCACCACCTCGACAAAGAAAATAACCAAAAATTTCTAAAGTTCATTAATTTTTTTTTCTTTTGTGAAAGAAATGCAGAATTTAGTGAGCATAAGTTGTATAGCCGTAATCATTAGGCTTAGATCTACCCTTAGTATTAATCAAAGTGAGTTTTAATGCACTCTGAAACGAGATCATGGCACTAAATGATGTATAGTGGGAGCGTTTTGACACATTAAAAACAATGATGGAGTGTCATCTGATCTATTCTGTTTAAAATGGAAAATACTAATCAAGTCATATGGTGAAACTGTGAAGAATATGGTTGCAGTTTAGAGCCATTTACAACAGCATGAGTGGACGAAGGAGCAAATTGTAGAGCACCATAAGGCCTTTCGATGTCTTTGAGAATCCAGTCAGCTATGCGTGGATAAGTAGAAAAATTCAAATATATTGAATTAATTAAATCCTACAACTAAAAGAAAACTTATATAATTAATGAATAAATAGATATAAAGAAAAAATATATATATGAAATGAAAACCCAAATGCTCAGTAAAAAAGGGACAATAAAATAAAATATAAACTTCAATCAAGGACCTTTGATGCTTTATAAAATTAATTAAAACCATTATCAAGCAATTAAATCATAAAAAATAAGTTAACATTGAAAATTATTGAAAATTGGAGAACTTGTGAACAAAGTTGATGGGAATTTCTCTTATATTTATCAAGGTCAGAGGAAACACCTAAGTATGAAAATCCTAATTTCAAATGAAAATTGCAATTAGTTATAGAGCTAAATAGGAAATTAAATTAAAGTTGGAAAAATAAAAACTTAATAGGAAATTAAAAAGGGAAATAAAACCACTGAATTTGTTAAATAAAATTGTAATTCCAAACACAATAAAATAAAAATCACATAAATCCCATAGAGGGCATATTTATTACTTTAAAAATTTGCCTTATAGTCCCTTTGTCTCTAAATTTAATCAATGAATAATGAATCGACTTAGAAATCACGATAATAAAGCTAAATGAATCTAATAAAATAATTAATTTAAGTAATTAACAAATTAAATTATAACAATGTGTAGCAAAATGTTAAATGCATAATTATGAAAAATTATGAAAATTGTTGTTGATAAGAAATTAACTAATCTTAGTTAAAAAAGTTAAAAGGTTAAAACCTTATTTCACCTTTTAAAGCATTTAGGGAAGATTTTCAGACTCACTAAAACAAAATCCAACTTAAGCTTCAAAAAATTTAAAGATTTACAAAGATACCATTTCAAAAAAAATCTCAAACACATATACCTTAAATGAAGTCCATTAATAAAATATAATAAAATTGAACCTCTTAAAAAAATTACAAACAATTAATCAACCCACAAAATGAAAACTCATTAGAAAAAGGAAAGATTTAACAGAATAACACATATGCCTCTATGATGGACTTCAATTTCTCCTACCTTTTTTTTAATAAATCCGTAAGAAATTTTAATACTTCAAAAAAAATTTACACCAAGATGGCCAAAAGTTCCACTACACCCCACCACACTACAACACCATGTTGCAAACAATCACCATGTTGCAGCTGAGACAACTCCCCCAGAATCTTGTTGAAAACATTAACCTTCTACAACTGCAATCCATTCTTAGCAGCCTAATTTGTGCATTGGTTACCCTCACGATGAATAAGGAACCACTAAACCAATAAAACACCTTGACAAGAAAAAAATCTGTTATAATGATTAATTAGAAACCAAGGACACTCCTTACGTGAACTGCAAATATTGCAAAATGCCAAAAGAGTCCATCTCAATTGTAACCTTATTCCAGCTGCAACAAATAGCTAAATTCATAAGTAGAGAATTAACTGCAAAAGTAGGAGCTAAAAACCATAATAAATAGGTACCAGTAGAATTCCTACAAACACCTCTAATCCCAGCTAACTTATTGTCTGCCAGAGACCACTTCCAGCTACCATTCGTATTAAATTTAACAAAACCTTTGTTCAGTTTATTTTGAACTATTAGATTAACCTGCATGTTAACCTTGCCATTAAACAAGATAACTATGACCTTAAAATTAATTTTTCAAGAAGAAATTCCACATAGAAACTTATTAAAAGGGTAAATGAAATGATAATTGAAGATTGTACTTGTAATTAACCGAAATTGCAAGTATGTATCTCATAACTAATTAATCAAAATTTTTAAAATGAAATTTATAATAACTCAAAATTAAATAGATTGTTAATTAAAATAATTCAAGTGTAATAAGAAACATGTTTGTAAATTCTCAAAAGTATGAACACCTCTTTTATAAAATAAGAGCTCACCGAACAAAATTAAAGCACTAAGATTCATGAAACTTAGTAAAAACTTAAGAAGTTTTGATAATCTCTTTACATATGTATAAAACACACTTTTCTTTGTGGCTTAACTTCTGGAGCAACATAAGAAAGAACCAACCTTTCTCATAATACAAAAATGCACACAAACTAAATCAAACAGATAACCTCATAAACCCTACGACAGAGCAGGTTAAATAAAGAATAATGCATTTATATACTACCATTCATAAACCATAACTTTAATGAAAACAAAATCTCAATTAATTAAGTAAATAAACTAAAAATATTAAAAAAATTAATTAAGTGATGAACGAGTAATTAAAACATCAAACCAACATAATGAACCCTATAAAGTAAATTTAATTGCAAAAATAAATAAAATCAATAAAATTTTTAATTCATTAAAACTTAAATTGAACCATTATAAAAAGTTCATAAAAACTTAAAAGTAACCATAATTAAATAGAACCCCAATATGAGATGAATCCTTAGACAAGGTAACCCATGGTTGGTAATAAGGACTCCTATGGTTACTTATAACCAAGCAAACCAAAAACCATAACCAAAAAAGACAATAATATCATGAGAACTTAGCTGGGTTGTCCTAAAAAGAAAGCAAACCCTAGTCAAAATCAAACCAGCTTAAGAAAATCCTTATAAAAATTAAACTAATTGTAGAAAATACTTTTTTAAGAAGTTAAATAAAAATCAAATAGATAAAACTCATCAAACCATAAAATATGAAATCTATTTAAACATAAACTAAACCCTTAATGAATAAAAAAATTGAATGCAATTTGAACAATTATTAATAACTAACCTTCTGGTCTATGAAGATTTCAAAAATGATGCAACCCATTCTTGAGAATCATGCAATAAAGAGAGGCTAACCACCTCTTTTAACTCAATAGATCCAGAATCAACAGCCATAGGAAGACGAAAGTCCCTGGCATCTTGTCCAAGGCCACCTTAAATAAGAATTTAATCAACCTCATTACTTCATCAATTCACCTACTTTTAAAGTAGGTAGGAGTTGTGTTGTTACTTCTTCGTTTGATTATTAGGTTCTTGTTAGGATAAGTAGATGATTCTTTGTAGTACTTGGTTAACATAATTTTTTTTTGCATGTTTATAGGTTGTCATAGCTGGCTTAGGATATGCTAACTCTCTTTTGAGGACTACTATAGTTAAAAGGTAGGGCTACTATAGTAACCTAGGCTTTACTTTCTACAATGTCTTATTCTTTCTAGATTCAGGGTATGTTTCGGTTGATTGACTATCAACATCTAAACCATCCCTAAGAGGAAAAACATAAAATTAAAAGGATGGACCTCACCTATACCAAAAGTGATGCTTTAGATAATATCAAACGATGAGTTTGACATTGGTCAAGGATTTTCACCCTCACTTTGTCCTTATTTTAGTTTTTTCTTGATATTTCCCCCAATTTTAGGCTCATGCCTTCATGTGCTTTTGGTTGGATTTATCGGTAAACTCATCTAAGAACTAGATTTTGAAACCAAATAAAATAAATAATTTTAATATAACATTTTTAAATTTAAATGAAACTTGTAACCAAACTAAATAACATAAAATAAAGCATTCATAATCTTTAAAACATCATGCATATAAAATAATCCAAATTTGACATTAAATAAGATTGAATAGAGAATACTTTTCAATTTAGGGATACTTATGAGAAAAGTATCATGGGCATTTGCATATTTATCTTGCTTCTTTTCCCTGTACTTTAAGCACTCATACATTACATAATAGAGGTTTGTTTTTCCTTTGAGAATCATCACCTCACAAATGTGTGTTATGCCCTTATATCTCAATTTCCCTTATAAATTGATCCTCTAAGCATTCATCATCAAGGAATACATAGCCTACGTATCCTACTTCAATTCATTCGACCCTAAAATTTTACTGTAAAACCATAAAACAATTGAGTATGGTGAGCTTTAAAAAAAAATAACTTGCAAAAATATATTTGCATACTTGTCATGTATAGAAAGCTTGATTTACAATGAAGTGATATGACCTACTATTTCCAATTAAAATAAAAACACCCTATCTTAAATATTTGAGACTAATTATGCATAATTTTAAATTCAATTAGGTGATTAGATGTTAGCCTTTTCCAAACAGTGTTGTAGGTCCATTGCATTCAATTTCTTCTTGCTCTTTCTCTTCTTTAAATTAGGATTATAAAGTTTCATTTTGTTTAGTAAGCTTTGCCTCATGTTTAAGATTCTGAGGTGGCTCATCTAGTTAAAACATAAATCCTCACCTCCTAGATTTTATCGTGATCATATATCATGTGATATAAGTTCTAAACTTTCTAGAAAAATATCAAAATGAATCATCAATTAAACTTCTTCCATAATCACTAAAGTTGAATAATTAGATAGTTGAGAAGTTACCAAGACTCTTAATATCATTGAAAGCTCTTACCATTCTTTCTCTAGGTTTCATTCATAATTGTTCCACTTTTTAACCTTCACCACTTGATGTTTCTGATAACTATTTATGCAACACCAAACATAAAAATTTCTCATAGAAAAAAACACAGCCTTAACTAAAAGTTTCTTATGTAACTTTCATTGCTCGAGATGTAACTAACTATAGGGGCTTACTCTTATAAGAAGTTTAAGATCCAAATTAATCTAATCTCTATCTAATACTTAGATTATATATTAAAAATAATTTTTAATTTTAATGGTAAACAAATGCAAATATGCAAAGTTTCTGAACTTAGCAAGTTGAACCCATCGTAAAGTGGTATTATATTGTTTGAGACAAAATATTATTTTTGATGTAGTGTTTGATTATTCAAATAAGTAAATTTTTTATTCTACTTGGTATTCAAATTACGTGTCTAAAAACAAAATCGATATACCCTTGTCTAACGACTCTATTGAGGAATACTTATCTCTTCATCTTTGGCTAATGATTTTATTTTCATACATTTGTACGAAGAGGTTGCCTTTCTTCTGTTGTTATATCTTGCTCATTTCATTCTTGAGCAAGTATAACCAACATTTTTTTTATTCTGGAATAGTTCATTTAAACACCTTTAAAGAATGAGTTCTAGAATTTTTACATAAAAATAACCATAATACAAATGGAGCATAACTATGAACAAATAAAGAAATATTGAAAGCTAATCCAAATTCAATACTCCTCCAGGCTTAGAGCTGAGATCCAAAATTTAATTTCTCTGAGCTTTTTAATTGGATCCAACTCAATCAAAGCTCATATTCCTTTTATGTTTATTCCTTTTTTTCCAAGCTTTAACCTTTAAAAAACTTTACCTATTGCAAAAAAATTTAAAATTAAAACAAAAGTAATTAAAATAAATTAATAAAAGATCCTAGATTACAAGAAAAGTCATAAAAAATACATGACAATCTCTAGAGTTTTCTATAGCTAGAGTGGCATTATGAAATCATATAAATCTGACATTTTGAATTTATCAAATTTTAGTAATGGCTTCTCAAGAACTGATCTTTTCATTCAATAGAGCATTGGGTTTCCCTACAAGAAAAAATGTTCTCTATTAAGGATTGATAATTAAGTTGGGATTTGGATTTGATGAAGTCAAAGTATTTCATGATAATGTGCCTCTTAAGAAATTGAAAATAGTCGTTAAGGAGGTCGTTGAACCTTCAACCAAATTTGATATGAAATCTAATCAAAAGTTCTCATCACTAAAGAGGACCGCAATTGAAAAGGCGTTGTTATTATCAACTGCACTATTAAGTCCATTACTTTTTACCCTACCGTCACCAATGTACTTATGAAAAAATTTTTTCCACAATCAAAGGGTAAATCCAACGTAGAATAAGAGTACTGAGCCCCATATCATTTATGTTGAAGATTGGGTCCAGCTCCATATATACACCATTGAATCACACTCAATGGAGGAATAGAAACCAAAACACTCCAAAGGATAAGAAAGATAAGCCAGTGAAAATTAATAAATCCAAGAAAATTGAGGATAATAAAGGAACAGGGCTCCCCAAGGCCTCACCCTGAATGGAAGGAAGTAAGTTTCACTCGTTATCAGTCTCCTATGGTGAGGAGGACATTCATCAACTATCCCTAGTTCACTCCGACCTTTGTAAATTAGTTAAGAGAAAAGGAAGAACTCATCACTGTGAAAGTTTCATACTGTGTTTGAAAGACTTACTCAAGGAGAAAATTGTTTAGTTACTCAGATATTACTGATGTTAGGATGCAAAATTTCTTTATAAATTAAAAAAGAAATTTTGAATAAAGAGAAATCAACACACAGGCACCGTGAATCCTTCAACAAGATGAGCGATACACCAAAATAATATGTTATTTTAAGCATATATTTTATGCTTATTTTTTATAATATTGCACATTAAAGAAGGGTATTTTTCTATCCTTGTCACAGGCATATCAATTTTAGGCATTTGGAGCAAAAGTAGGAAAAAGGATGAAATTTGGAGCCAAAGCAGCCAAGTTTCAAATTCTGACGCCAAATGCGCCGGATTGGAGCCAGATGTGCCAAAGCTCAGAACAACGCGGTCTTTAGAAAACTGGCACATGATGCTCCAAATTGACGCCAGTTGCTCCATTTGACGGAGAGTTGGCGCATGATGCGCCAGGTTTGGCGTCAGATGCGCCAGGGATGACTTTTTGCAGATTAAGGCGGTTCAAGATAAATTTTTCATGAATTTTCAAAGGGAAACATGTTCTGAACATCTGTTGGAGTAATTAAATGTATCTAAACACTTTGGAAATTCTATTATGAAGGGATATGTCTCTTGGATCAATGGACATGTCATTTAAATTCAAAAGAGTTGACTTTTGGATATAATTTTTGAGGAAATTTTGAATTCTTATTGGAGGGAGTTAGCCTTCAATAAAAGTGAGGGAATTCTAAGGTTTGAAAGGAGGGTGAGTAGAGGTGTGTGGCATGAGTTAGAGAAAGAGAGAGAGAGAGAGAGAGATAAAAGGCTTGGAGATTTTCTTCAAGGATTGTAAGAGGAGAGGGAAGGTGACAGATTTCTTGTTCATTACACTTCTAAGAGAGAATTTAGAGAGCTTGTAAGGAGAGAAAGGCTTGGATAGAACTTCTAGGAGTTTACTTAAGAAGGATTGTGAGATAAGTTGTGTCTTTTATTCTTTTATTTTATAAACTTGTTTTTATTAATGTAATTCGTGTTTTATTGTATCCTTCTCATGAATTTTGAGTAGTCTTCTTTATCCTTCTCCCTACTTGGAAATATAGTTTTTTGATGAAATGATTTAGTTTTATATGGTTTTAAATGTCAATAATTTGTGATGATTTGAACTTCGATCTCCATCTACTTTTCAATCTGGCTAATTAAAATGTTAAAATGTGTTGAGAATCATATATTCTGAAAGGTTTATGATTTCTACAAAATGGGGAGAATCACATTTAATTTCATGGGAGAGTATTTTATTCACGGAATTGGGTACAAATAAATAAGGAAATATACTTTGTTGAATGCAGAATTAAATAATTTAAGGTGGCAGATTAAAATCTCCAATTTGGTGTAATTGATTGGAAATTGTTGCGAGATTTTTAGCCCTCAGGGGAGGGAGTAGTGGGAGCTCTAGAGTGGCAGCTAGTATCCTCCCAGCCTAACCACAGAATTAGGGACCAAACTCTGGATTAGTCAATGTTCTTTATGCACTCGGTAGAGAGTAAATAATAGGATTGCTCTTATTTGGCAAAAAATAGTTTTCTATATATTTTCAAATGATTTTAATTTCTTTACAAACTATATACTCATTGTAAAGGGGAAGGATGCTTTGTTAAACTTGAACTTTCCGCCACAACATCGTTTAATTTTCGTAAATTTATTTTTGAAATTTTTACATCAAGTTTAGTTAAATTTTTCTTTCAACTGCATTTTAATTAGCATTCACTTGTTACTTAGTATTCACACCTCGCACTTTACCTTTTGTATTTTTAAAATAGTACTTTACATTAGAATCTCAAGAACTTTTTACAGGCATTTCAAACTTCCTTGTGGGATCAATATCTAGGACCCCATTGGAGTACTTTATTACTTAAGCGATACGTATACTTGTGTTACTTTTAAAGGGGATTTGACAGTTTAAGGATTACTAAAAGATAAAACTATTTTCATTGAAGTTATTATATTAGAATTCCTTTACATATTTGTTATAGTATATGTCATGTGTATTTTGTAATATTAAAAAATATTTGCAAAACAAACACACTAAATCCACCCACATTAATGAGAAAGAAAGAAGAAATTCTATAATTTTTTATCAAGCTCCCCTTGGAAGCTCAACCAGCCATTTCTATCATTGCTCATGATCCACCAAAATCATGGCATTATATTATGCTTCATTTAGGAACTAGAGTATCCAAGATTACCACCACGTCAAAATCAAATGGTTTCCCTTTCCTAAAAGGGAAATCAAACTCTCATCTAATGCTAACCTATGAAGAGATCATACTAGAGCCAGAACAGCATGTGCTAGTATGAACTCACTCGTAAATTTGTTACTTATCTAGAATTGCAACGACCCTTGCCATACTGACAAGAAACCTCATCCTATAATAAAGAAAAACATATGAATACATAAGCTATCATATGTGCCTGTTGTTATCAAATTGTCATTAGACAAGTCTACTGCTTCTGAGCTTGATCCTGAGGACATGGTTCGTAAACACCAGTAGATTTGAAGGTCTTTGAAATATAATCTATTAAAGAGAATTTGAAAATCCTGTAAACTGACATAAAAAAGTTGTCAAAAGACTTGAAGAGAGAGTTTCAATAGTGAAAATGAATATATTTTATGATTTTTAGAGGAATATTATGATAAATTCAATATGATAGAAACATGGGCTACCTCATTCTCTTTAGAGGCGCTGCCACAATTTGAACAAGATCCTACTAAAGAACTCCAAAGGAATATTCAAAAAAAAGATTAATACATCATCCATATTGAAAAGAAAGTAGAAGAGATGATGATTGACTCGACTTGTAATTACGCAGTTATTTAATTTCAAGGCGAAAAACTTGACTCGATTTCTTTAGGTGGTTAATGTGCAAAATGGATATGTTATAGAATTTGGAATTTGATTTATACTTCACACACTAGGGGTTCTATGCAAGTATACATAATTTTTCAAGTAATAAAGGACTTTCTTTAAAAATCACAATATCGATCCCACAGAGAAGTGAGGTAAGAAATCTCTTAGGCTAATTCTAGTTTACTGTTATGAGGACTTAATTTGGAATTTTTGAAAAGTTTGGTTTTCCTAAATTTACTATAAAATTATAGTTTACTAAATTAAATAAAAACTTAATCAAAGGAGAAAAGTTAAATTTTTTAAAGTTCTTATAAAATTAAAATTCATTTTCCCCTTGCAATGAGATCATAATTAGTGTAAAAATCATATGCTTAAAGGTTTAAATGTAGTTTTGTGACAAATAGAAGTATAACTATTCTTTACCCTCTCCCGAGTGCATAAAGAACATTAGCTTATCTAAAGTTAAGTTCCTAATTGATATGATTATGATGAGTAGATTCTATCCTCTCACATCGAGATTATCCATTATGCCCACTCTATAAGACTAACTAGGGTTTAGGTTTTGAACTAAAGACATTACAATTTAGGGTTATACCTACATTATAAATATGAAAATAAAATTTTCTTAAAGAATAATTTCATTCAAAAATATGTTATAAAATTAAATGAGATTAAGCATTGAATGACATATCAAAATGCATCATATCAGAATTTTCTTCTTTGCTTGATTTAACTCCAAATTGCATAATTTTTACTTTATTTTCTCCAAAACTCCATTTCTTGTACTTGGAACCAAAAATATGCAAAATACCTTTCTTTAAAGTGGAATATCATTAAAAATGATCATAAATTGTATATAAAAATGTAAGCAACTTTTAGCATGTCAATTCACCCAAACTTAAACGTTACTTGTCCTCAAGTAACACTACAACTTTTAAAAATATAATGATTTATCTTAGTGGTTTTCTTTAAGATAACATCAAAATTTTATTCTAGAAAAGTTATATTCCAAATTTAAAAAAAATTCTAGTAAATTAGATGATATCTAAGGTATAGTAATATTTAGTATTAAACTTAAGAGTCCTGATTTTCTATTCAATTCAGAAATAATTGAAATATTCCAAAATTTTAATTCCTAGAAAAATTATTAATTCCAGATATTATGAACTTAAAAAAATATATTTTTGTTCTAATACTTTCTGAAATTAAGGTTAGGATTAATCATAAATTTTCTTCCTTAGAACGATTCATGTGAAATCAATCTTTAATTACATATTAATACTCAAGCCTCTCCCTACATATTCTCTTTTTTAGTTTTTTTTTTCTTTTTTTTTCTTTTCTTTACCTTTTTTTGTCTTTTTTTTTTCTTTCAGGATCTTTTTAATCCTTACTCTTTTATGTGAGGATTACTATATCTGGATGGGCCTTTAATGATTTTGAATTCAATATCTCTTATCTAAAGTTAAAAATTTATTTTCTATTCTTAACTCAAAATGTAGTATTAGAAAAAGAACTTTTAATAGAGTTTAAATTCCTCAAAAAGTATTATTCTAACAATCCTTAATTTTTCAAAAAATCAATTTTTCCTACAATAACTAGTAAAATCATTTCCCTAATATTTTTTAGTAAACATCTTAACTTTAGTTTCATCCTCTTTACTAAAATCCTTACTAAGTTTTCCAGTGCATTTATATAATTAAAATTTTAGTAATCTTAAGATAACTCCACAAAATAAAAATTATTTTTCAAATAAAATTTGTTTTTAGTTTATTTTAGGATAAGTAAAGTTTAACTTTGAAATTTATGTATCCTCCTCCCCCCAAAATTGAATTATTAAATATTTTACAATCAATTCATAAAATGCAATGTGAAGACAAAATAAAAGTTGATTCTAATAGCTACTACAAGATTCTATCAAATTCATATACATGCATTGTCAAGATAGAATGACTGCAGAAAAAAGCAAATCTAACCTAAAACATGCTTACAATTACATTAAATACAATTACATTAAACTAAAAGGAAGTACACTAACTTTAAAATTTGTTTTTCTTCCATCCCCCAAACTTTATTCTTAACATGTATAGCATTTAGTATAAAAATATAAGCAAGAAGAAAAATTATAGCCCAGAAGTATAATCTACTATGGGTTTCTATCAAAACATTTACAACTATACTTAGGATAGAACAATGTGTAGTATAATGTAAATCTAAGCTAAACATGTCAGGATGAAACTGAACTAAAGAAGATTCTAACTAGATAACAAGTATCATCATAGGAATTTATATTTAAGTGTTCCTCAAATGCTCTATATTGTTGTAACACATACACAAACACACTTAATAAATGATTCTAATTCTTCCCTTAACTCATCTCATCTCTCAACCATACTTTCAATTTCTAAAAAAATCACTACACTAATAAATTAGGTACTTTAAATGTTTTTTATAGAGCCTATCCCCATGGATTCAATTATCACTGATATATTGACTCTTGAGCACCATCCTAAGGTTGATAAGTATTCATCTCTAGCAGTTATAAGAATATTGTAAGATCATCCACATGTTGCTCGTCAAGTAGGTTCATGACCCTGCCGAATGAAAATAATGTCAAAGAAAGGAAGTAACTAAATTGAGATGGAACTCTCATTATCCAAAAAACTCAAGATATCTCCTGTAAAACTCAAGTTCCTTTGAGACCCAAGTCTCAGTGGATTCGTCAATCCAACTACTACAAGAAAACATATACAACTCTAGCCATAATAAGAATTTAAATAATCAACTCCCTCATGACACACACAAAGATCAAATGAATCCACAAACAATTCAAACATCCACCAACATCAATTAAACTAATTAATCCATAATGACACATAATAATCAAATTAACACACTCACAATCCAAACAGCCACCAACATTAATCAAACTGATCAATCCACACTAAAACAAACATATCACACCTCAAATAATTACAAATCGCAAAAAAACTAGCAAAGTTATCCATGAGTTGCCTATTATGAAGCGATTGGTTTAACGTTGTTTGCGTGATAAAAGATTCCTCCTGAATCAAAATTTCATTTTTAAGTAAATCTTGATCAATCGACTAATTATTTTCGGGCCTTGTGATTTTTACTAAATCTTTGAATTTAAGTTTTTCTGGTAACTTTTCTTTTTCCAATTTATTCATATTTTTTTTTCTCATATTTCTCTCTAGATACAATGTTCTTTTATTGATTTTCTCAATTTACATATTAATATCATCTTTAACCTTTACAAGAAATGTATCTTTATATAATAATTCAAGATTTCTTAAATTTTAGATCGTATTCTCTCTATATGATTCAGATTACGTATCAAATTCTATTAGGTTACTCTTTTGTCTCAAAATATCTTCTAATTCTTCCTCTTTCGGCTGAAGAAATGGTGGAGGCAGTTTCTCTATATTTATCTTGGTTAATGAAATAGGTTTCTCTAATTCCTTAGAAATTTTTCTATTGATCTTTTGATCTCCTTTTTATATTTTCTCAACTCAATGTTCTTTTGAACCATATCTTACAATTCTCTTCCATTTTTTAGTTTGATAGCCTTATCTTGCCCACTATTCTTCTCCTCAGGGTTTATCTCAGGGTCGTTAGGTAAAATCCTTGGAGAATAACTATTAATTGAATTAATAATCTGCCATAGTTGGTTTCTATATTCTTTATTACAGTCCCTAAACTTTCTAGCTACTCTTCATTTAAATTTGTCCCAGTTGATTCTCAATGTTCTGAGTGGCATCACTCTGACTTGTAATTGATTTCTCATTTGTAACACAACATCTTCTATAGATAACTTCTTTTCCTTAAATTGTTGATTGTTAAAACCAAGAATAATAGAAGGTATATAGTTAGAATTACCCCGGTTATTCCATTTTCTTAAAGGGTTTACTTGATTTTTCCCACATTTATGACTTCCACCACTAAAATTGTTGTTCAAGTTAAAATAAGGATGTTTTTTCCAACCTGGGTTGTAGTAGTTAGAATGTGGGTTATTGGGTCTATTACTAGCATTTATAGTTTCTAATGAAGTTTGAGATTCAATCAATTGTTTTAATGAATTTTCTTCAATCACACATGGTGTTTGAGAGAAATGCATTCCAATATGGTCTATTTTTCTAGATATTGCAGCAACTTAGGATACAACTATTGAAATAGCATCATTATCATGAATGTTGGCTACTTTTTTTGGATTTACTCTTTTAGAGGGCTATTTAAAATTGTTAGTAGTCATTTCTTCAATTAAAGCATAGGCTTCATAAAATTATTTAGACATTAATGAAACTCCAGTAGAAGCATCTATGATAGATCTAAGGGATCCTACTAACCCATCATAAAAAGTATGAATGATTAACCACTCTGGTAAAGCATGATGTGGATACTTCCTAAGGAGTTCCTTCATTTTTTCCCAAGCTTCAAATATTGACTCTCCTTCAAAGAGAGTAAAAGAAGTAATATCATTTCTAAGCTTAACAGTTTTTAATGGATGAAAGTACTTAGCCAAATAGTTTCTGTGTTAAATCCCCCCAATTTCTAATATATCCAGGTGCTAATAAATTTAACCACTTGTTAGCTTTATCCCTCAAGGAAAAAGGAAAAAGACTAAGTCTGGCAGCGTAGTTGGATACACTATCATATTTGAATATAATACACAGTTCCAGAAAACTTGTTAAATGCAAATTTTGATCCTAAAATGGTGTTCATCCAAACTGATTATTTTATATCATTTGAATAATAGCAGTTTTAAGTTAGAATGAGTTAGCCACTACAACAAGGGTTTTTATGTTTAAGTGAATTTCATCTGTTTTAGGGTTTGCATAATCTTTTAATGGCCTTTGAACATTTTGATGTTCATTTACAACATTTTGATTTTCAAATTAGTTATGTGAAGTGTTTTCCAACTCTTCTATATTGTGAAGTCATTTATGTTTTCTAATCCTTAAATTTGTTCGTTCTAATGCAGAATCATAGGGTATTAAATCTTCAAATCTCGAACTATGCTTGCCAAAAGTAAAAAATTCAAAAAATGAAACAGCTTAAACCAAATAAAAAAAAACTTAAAATTCTTTTGGTTTTTTTTGTTTTTTCAAATTTTTTATATTTTTCAATTTTTTCAATTTTTTAATGTTTTTAGTATTTTAAAATTTTTTATGTTTAAAATTTTTTTGAAAATAATTGCGTGCTAAAAATTGAGTTTTAATTTTCTAAAATAAATCTACAGTTTAAATAAAGTTTCTTAAGTCAAAAATTTTGTCGATTCCCCGCTAACGGCGCCAAAAACTTAACCCAACCCGCAACTATGCAAATTCTTTAACTCCAAATGATTGTCAAAAACTTGGCCCAAATTATACTCAACAGCTATTGTGAATAAATGAAAATAAACAATAAAACTTCATACTATGGGTGTTAGGCAAGTATACGTATCGTTTCAAATAATATAGGACTTTACTTAAAAACCCCAGTATCTATCCCATGAGGAATGTTGAAATTCTTATAATACTAACTTGCAAAACTTCTATCTAAATTGCATATATTACAATAGGAAAATTATTTCAAAATGTTGGTAACAGTTTAACACTAAATTTATGTTGAAAATAAAAATAGAGATTAAAAAACTTATAAAGTTTAAAAGCTAACGCAATTAAAATGACATAAAAAGAGAGTTTAAAATATTATAAAAAGATCTTTCCTCTTGTGAGGAGATGCTAATCAATGTAGGAATTGATTGATGAAAATGATAAAATGTTGTATGTGCCAAATAGAAGCATTTATATTCCTTACCCCCTCTTGGTGCTTGCAAAGAATATTTTCTAACCTAAATTCTCTCACCATCTTGTAGTAGTGATGAGTAGATACTGGCCTCTCACTTCCAGATTACCCACTTTGCCCTCTCTATAAGACCTACTAGTGACCCTTAAGATCAAAACTCTAGACCAAATGGATAAAAGAATCTAGTATGTCACCATAGAAGCATCAATTCTACGCCCATCAAAACTTATCTCCTTATTTATTTACACTCCCCTCAAGTGATCGCAGCGACTCTGCCCAACATGAAATATGGTTCTCACTAGTTGCTGAAATCATAGCCCTCCCGAGTCATTATGTATCTCAATAGATTATAATAATACAAACGGCCAATTTACAAAGTTATTGAAGAACCGGTAAAAATACCATCACAATGTTTTAAAAATAAAAAGAGATATTTAAATCATTCTCAACCCACAAAACTAATTCTCATATGCAAAAGGGAACTACTCATAATTCATGGAGATAAAATAAAAACACATAATTTGTTTTAAATTCAAGTCTCATAATAAAAACTTAAACACAAATACAAGATACTTTAGTTTATGTTTTCTCCCTAAGAAAATCTTGAAGTTTCCTTAATGTCAATCTCCAAAACTCAAACACAAAACAAAGACTCTCACACACACACACACACACACACACACACACTAGACTCAATTGAACTCTACAAGAATGACATAAAATGACTCACAAAGACTCTCAAAAGATTCCATTTCCACCAGAATTTGGGCCTATTAAAAATTTTCAAGGGTCACTTCTAGCACCACGTCAAAATTCAGCCAAAATCAATGGACATTCTAGAAAGTTGGTTACTGGCGCTATGGTGCCAGTCTTAGGTGCTATAGTGCCCATTTAGCCCATCTACTAGCGCTATGGCACCAAGGGTGGCTCTATGGCATCATACAAAAACATCCATTTTTGCTCCATTTTGTCCTCATTTTCTACAAATGTCCATTCCTTGTACCTGAAACCAAAAACATACAAAATACCATCCTTTAAAGTATAATATCATTAAAAAGAGACATGAAATGTATACCAAAAAAAGGTTATTTTTAGTTGGATCACTTCTCACTTCAAGATTACCCAGTGTGACATCTCTATTGAACTAACCATGCCTTAGGTTCCAAACTAATGACCAAATCGGTGGAGTTTCTAGGCTGTCACCCTAGAATCACCAATTCTATACTCATCAAAATATATTCCCTTATCTATTTGCACTCTCTTTAGACTTATCTCATTTCCATTCTAGCTTTAGTGTGGTACTCACTAGTTGAGTGAAATCATAGCCCTCCCGGGTCATTATTTTTCGCTATGGATTTTAACATTTCAAATGCTCAGTTTGTAAAGTAATCTTCAAACCATTCTAATCTTACACATGATCATATCTCATCACAAGGAGAAACTGAAAGAAAAACTACTCACTAAGCATAGAGAAAACACAACAGGAAGCTTCAATTAAAATAAAGAAATTTCATTAGAAAAATTTTTACAAGAATTATAGGGTAATGAAGAACACAATACTTAGATTTTGCCCTTTGAGAGAAACATGAAAATCCCTCCAACAATGTCTCATGCCGATCCATGCAGTGCTCATACATTTCCTTACAGATATTTCTCAAAATCCCTCACCAGTCTCTCCATAAAAGGTAGAAATGTACAATTCCTACTCCTATTTATGACCTCTTCTCACACACACATGCACACGCCTAAACTCGCCTCCTTGAAGAGGCGCACCAAACACTCCTCTATATCCCACTTGAAAGAGACGTCGCCCCCCTTTTTAAAAAAAATAAAGAACCTCCTCATTCTAAGAGACACACCTCTTCACTCCAAGAAACACACATTTTCACTCAAAGAGACACACCTCTTCAATCCAAGAGCCTTTTCAAGTGTATAGATTAATTTAATAACTCTATTTTGTGTGCATAGCTACCCAAAACCTTATAGAATATCTCAGAACCATCCAAATAAAACCAACCGACTTTGGGTTGTTTCTGGGACCTAGGCACCAGAATGTGGTGCCATGGAACTAGAATTGGTACCTAGACACTAATTTTTGGTACCTAGGTGCCACTCTGCTAATAACACACCTATTTTGCTCCGTTTTGCCCCATTTCAACTCTAATGCACTCCATGTGTTATACCTACAAGATAAACATGAAATAACATTTCCTTAAATTATAATTTCATCTAAAAAAATGTGTTAAATGTAAATGAGATTAAGTATAGAAAGACATTTCAAATTGTGCTAGATCAAATTTTCTCCTTGCTCAGTTTGACTCCAAATTGAACTAATTTTTCTCCATTTTTTGCAAAACACCATTTCTTCTACCTGGAACCAAAAACATGCAAAATACATTCTTTTAAACCGTAATAGCATTAAAAATAAGCATAAAATATATATAAAAGTAGGTAATTTTTATGCATGTCAATCACTAATCTCGCAACCTTGTATAGCTTTCCACAATCTCACAAACAATCCCTATTGAGACAAATCAGCTTCAGGTAGTCAATGTAACTGACAATAAAAAAGAACACACTATTACTAGTGAGTATGACCAGAAGAAGCATGATTTAACCTAAAGTATGATCCCATAGAAACACATCACCCTACTCATCAAACAAAGAATTAGATAATCCATCGCTCAATATGAAAATGGATCATTGATTCTAAAGGGTAAACCCTACCTTGAGGAATTCAATGCTGTTCAATATTTAAAAGTATTTTATGCCTCTTCTCTTTAAATCCTTATGAAATGGAGTACCCTCATCAGCAAATTTGCAATTCATAAAAGTCTCAATTACATGGGGAGTAGTGTTGCTCTTCTATTTTGCCAATTCATAAACAACCTGACTAGTGTCTCTTTCGATTGGTATACCAAATTTCTAAATGAGTCTTTAAAGACCTAACAATTAGATGTTGTGTGACAACTTCATGAACTTATTGAAACCCAAATTTTAAGGCCTCATAAGTCTCTTGATTATTTGTTACTCTGGATTCAATGATGATCAAATATTAAACAAGCTCTCCAGTTAGACTACTTAAAGCTAGCCCACTCTATGTAGAGTGACAGTACATCATTAGGCTTAGAGCTTTGTAGAAGTAGTGGAATGACTAATAACAACTTCAAATCCAAGAAATCTTGCTCTCATTCGTTCATCCACTCAAAATTTTTTTTCTTTCCTTAGCACTTTCAAGAAGGCAGCACATTTTTTCACCTAATATGAAAAAAAATCGACTCAAAGATGCAATTTCAGCGAGATTTTGCATTTCTATAGTTTTCCAAGGAGTAGTCAAGTTGAGGAGTACTCTAACTTTCTTATTGTTAAGTTTGATGCCTTGAGGTGTTAAGAGGTAGCCCACAAAATAGCCTAGTTGAGGCTCTAGATGTGTATTTCACTGGGTTCAATTTCATATAAACTTTTTAAGTATTTGGAAAGTTTCTTTCAAATCATTAATATACTAGGCCATCTTACTTTTTAATAGCACATCATCCACATAGAATTCAGTGTTTCTTCCTCTTATTAGGAAAAAAATACATCCATTAGGCGATGATATGCTGCGTTGGCATTTTTTTACTCGAAGGGCATTACAGTGAAACAATACAAACCATCGTTGGTAATAAAAGTATCATTTTTGCGTATGCAGGGTGCATTTTAAATTGATGATATATTGATAAAGCATCAGGAAAGCTCATGACAGAGTATCTTACTACAGCGTCCACCAGAGGGTCAATCTAGGACAGTGGGTACAAATCCTTTGGGCTAGTGATTTCAAGTTAGTGAAGTCCACACACATTCTCAATTTGCCATTGGATTTTCACACCACATTAGGTGCACATGAGGGGTATTGAACTTCACATATGTATCGAGCCTCTGAATGTTTTTACACTACTTTGTAGATTGTTTCAAATAAAGTTGTATGCATTGACCAAAGTTTCTCTTTCACCGACCTGGCATTCAAATTGAAATTAAGTTTATGGCAAGCAATGCAAATGGGAATGATAGGCATTTCAGCTTCCATTCAAGTGAAAATATCATGATGTTCCTGGATAATATGGACCAACATATATTTGTGTCCTGCATCAAAAGTTTCAATGATTAGAAAATATTTTCCTTGATCATTTATGCTTGTTGGGATTTTGGTAATTGTCTCGTTAGTTTAAAGTGATCCTTCTCATTAGTGTTTTATGTCCAATCCTTCGTGCTCCATTCCTCATATGCTAATTTTTAGTTCATTCACAATTGCTACAGATGTCCACGCACGATGACCACCACTCCTTCTAACCCCCGACAAATGCTTTAACGCTCTGGTGGATTACACAAGTGCACAGTCAAAGTAGTATAAAAAATTTGAGTCGGATTATCAATCCTACAGAGAAATGGGGTGAACTAATTTAGGAAAAAGTTCAAGCCTACTTAATTTTTCCTCAGTTTGGAATTTAAGGAAGCTTAAGTTATGTTATCAGCCCCTACTACAATGTAAATAAGTTTAAAGTTTGCTCCTACAAAAATTTGAATTAACCTACATTAATTGATGATAACCAGGTGTTAAAGCTACCTGTTGACCTCACTTTTGGTTGAGGTCTAGAAAACTTCTTTAGAAGCCTAGGTCTAGCCATAGGACTTTTCTANCAGCTCATCTGCAGAAATCAGTCAGCATTCATCAGGGATAGAAGCATTGTTGATAATGTGCTTTTGGCCCAAGAATTAGTACTAGACTTGGATAGAATCACTAGAGGAGGCAACCTAATTTTCAAATTGGATATCAAAAAGGCTTATGACACTATCAACTGAAAGTTCATTGAACAAGTTCTTATTGCTAGAGGTTTCTCCCCCTCCTTTGTCTCTCTAATCAATAGATGGCTAACCAATAACTTCCATTCTATCTTCATCAATGGATCCTC